>CAXIWF010001143.1:0-74260 GCA_964036045.1 Eutreptiella sp. 'Long Island Sound 2002' | reverse complement strand
ATCAGGTAGAGGGGGCGGGGGGGCTGTCAGGCAGAGGGGGTGGGGGGCTATCAAGCAGAGGGGGGTGGGGGGGGGCTATCAGGCAGAGGGGGTGGGGGGCTATCAGGCAGAGGGGTTGGGGGGCTATCAGACAGAGGGGGTGGGGGGGGGGTATCAGGCAGAGGGGGCGGGGGGCTATCACGCAGAGGGGGTGGGGGCCTATGAGGCAGAGGGGGTGGGGGGGCTGTCAGGCAGAGGGGGTGGGGGGCTATCAAGCAGAGGGGGTGGGGGGGGCTATCAGGCAGAGGGGGCGGGGGGGTTGTCAGGCAGAGGGGTTGGGGGGCTATCAGGCAGAGGGGGTGGGGGGCTATGAGGCAGAGGGGGTGGGGGTGGCTATCAGGCAGAGGGGGCGGGGGGCTATCAAGCAGAGGGGGGGGGGGCTATCAGGCAGAGGGGGTGGGGGGGGACTATCAGGCAGAGGGGGTGGGGGGCTATCAGGCAGAGGGGTGGGGGGGGACTATCAGGCACAGGGGTTGGGGGGCTATCAGCCAGAGGGGGTGGGCAGGGCTATCAGGCAAGGGGGGCGGGGGGCTATCAGGCACAGGGGGTGGGGGGGGGGACTATCACGCAGAGGGGGTGGGGGGCTATCAGGCAGAGGGGGTGGGGGGCTATCGGGCAGAGGGGGTGGGGGGCTATCAGGCAGAGGGGGTGGGGGGCTATCAGGCAGAGGGGGTGGGGGGGTATCAGGCAGAGGGCGCGGGGGGCTATCACGCAGAGGGGGTGGGGGGGGCTATCAGGCAGAGGGGGGTGGGGGGGGAATATCAGGCAGAGGGGCCGGGGGGCTATCAGGCAGAGGGGGTGGGGGGCTATCAGGCAGAGGGGGTGGGGGGGGGCTATCAGACAGAGGGGTGGGGGGGGGGGGCTATCAGGCAGGGGGGTGGGGGGGGGGGGGCTATCAGGCAGAGGGGGTGGGGGGCTATCAGGCAGAGGGGGTGGGGGGCTATCAGGCAGAGGGGCTGGGGGGCTATCGGGCAGAGGGGGTCAGGGGCTATCCGGCAGAGGGGGCGGGGGGCTATCAGGCAGAGGAGGTGGGGGGCTATCAGGCAGAGGGGGTGGGGGCCTATCAGGCAGAGGGGGTGCAGGCTATCAGGCAGAGGGGGTAGGGGGCTATCAGGCAGAGGGGGTGGGGGACTATCAGGCAGAGGGGGTGGGAAGCTATCAGGCAGAGGGGTTGGGGGGCTATCAGGCAGAGGGCGTGGGGGGGGGCTATCAGGCAGAGGGGGCGGGGGGCTATCAGGCAGAGGGGGTGGGGGCCTATCAGGCAGAGGGGGTGGGGGGCTATCAGGCAGAGGGGGCGGGGGGGCTGTCAGGCAATAGGGGGTGGGGGCTATCAGGCAGAGGGGGTGGGGGGCTATCAGGCGGAGGGAGGGGGTGGGGGCTATCAGGCAGAGGAGGTGGGGGGCTATCAGGCAGAGGGGGTGGGGGGCTATCAGGGTTAGGGGGTGGGGGGATATCAGGCAGAGGGGGTGGGGGGCTATCAGGCAGAGGGGGCGGGGGGCTATCAGGCAGAGGGGGTGGGGGGCTATCAGGCAGAGGGGGCGGGGGGCTATCGGGCAGAGGGGGTGGGGGGGGCTATCAGGCAGAGGGGGTGGGGGGGGGACTATCAGGCAGAGGGGGTGGGGGGCTATCAGGCAGAGGGGGGGGAGGGGCTATCAGGCAGAGGGGGTGGGGGGGTATCAGGCAGAGGGGGTGGGGGGGGCTATCAGGCAGAGGGGGGTGGGGGGGGAATATCAGGCAGAGGGGGTGGGGGGCTATCAGGCAGAGGGGGTGGGGGGCTATGAGGCAGAGGGGGTGGGGGGCTATCAGGCAGAGGGGGTAGGGGGCTATCAGACAGAGGGGGTGGGGGGCTATCAGGCAGAGGGGGTGGGGAGCTATCAGGCAGAGGGGGTGGGGGTGGCTATCAGGCAGAGGGGGCGGGGGGCTATCAGGCAGAGGGGGGGGGGGCTATCAGGCACAGGGGGTGGGGGGGGGACTATCACGCAGAGGGGGTGGGGGGCTATCAGGCAGAGGGGGTGGGGGGCTATCAGGGTTAGGGGGTGGGGGGCTATCAGGCAGAGGGGGTGGGGGGCTATCAGGCAGAGGGGGCGGGGGGCTATCAGGCAGAGGGGGTGGGGGGCTATCAGGCAGAGGGGGCGGGGGGGCTGTCAGGCAGAGGGGTTGGGGGGCTATCAGGCAGAGGGGGTGGGGGGCTATCAGGCGGAGGGAGGGGGTGGGGGCTATCAGGCAGAGGAGGTGGGGGGCTATCAGGCAGAGGGGGTGGGGGGCTATCAGGGTTAGGGGGTGGGGGGCTATCAGGCAGAGGGGTGGGGGGCTATCAGGCAGAGGGGGCGGGGGGCTATCAGGCAGAGGGGGTGGGGGGCTATCAGGCAGAGGGGGCGGGGGGCTATCAGGCAGAGGGGATGGGGGGGGCTATCAGGCAGGGGGGGTGGGGGGGGGGACTATCAGGCAGAGGGGGTGGGGGGCTATCAGGCAGAGGGGGTGGGGGGGGGACTATCAGGCAGAGGGGGTGGGGGGGGGCTATCAGACAGAGGGGGTGGGGGGGGCTATCAGGCAGAGGGGGGGGAGGGCTATTAGGCAGAGGGGGTGGGGGGCTATCAGGCAGAGGGGGTGGGGGGCTATCAGGTAGAGGGGGTGGGGGGCTATCAGGCAGAAGGGGGGGGGGCTATCAGGCAGAGGGGGTGGGGGGCTATCAGGCAGAGGGGGCGGGGGGCTATCAGGCAGAGGGGGTGGGGGGGGCTATCACGCAGAGGGGGTGAGGGGGGACTATCAGGCAGAGGGGGTGGGGGCTATCAGGCAGAGGGGGTGGGGGGCTATCAGGCAGAGGGGGTGGGGGGCTATCAGGCAGAGGGGGTGGGGGGGCTATCAGGCAGAGGGGGTGGGGGGGTATCAGGCAGAGGGGGCGGGGGGACTATCAGGCAGAGGGGTGGGGGAGGGCTATCAGACAGAGGGGGTGGGGGGGGGGGGGGGCTATCAGGCAGAGGGGGTGGGGGGGGGCTATCAGGCAGAGGGGGTGGGGGGCTATCAGGCAGAGGGGGTGGGGGGCTATCACGCAGAGGGGCTGGGGGGCTATCAGGCAGAGGGGGTGGGGGGCTATCAGGCAGAGGGGGTGGGGGGCTATCAGGCAGAGGGGGTGGGCAGGGCTATCAGGCAGAGGGGGTGGCGGGCTATCAGGCAGAGGGGGTGGCGGGCTATCAGGCAGAGGGGGTGGGGGAGGAGCTATCAGGCAGAGGGGGTGGGGGGGGGCTATCAGGCAGAGGGGGTGGGGGGGGGGGGCTATCAGGCAGAAGGGGTGGGGGGCTATCAGGGAGAGGGGTTGGGGGGCTATCAGGCAGAGGGGGTGGGGGGCTATCGGGCAGAGGGGCCTGGGCAGCTACTATTTCGCGCCTCATGCAGCTGACGCCTGGACCGCCAGACATGTGGCAACAAGTGGCAGGGCAGTGCTCGGCATCCCCTAAAGACCACCCCCCCCCCCGCCCCAAACCACAGGACAAAAAGGAGAATCACGGACCGCCAGGAAACGAAACCACCGCATTCTACAGTTCCGAAGGTCGCAGAAGCAGCGCCTCGTGGTAGTCTGACCAGCGCGTTGTGGGGGGGGGGGGGCTACAATGGCCGGGAATCACAATGCACCACCGCTGTTCTCAACAACACAGGCCTCGCCCGCCATGAATCATCCACCAGCCACTGCCACCAAACCAAAAAGATTCCGATTGCCCTGCCGCATGTGTGCGACGGCCCCCAGCTGCGCATCCGTCAAACGCTGACCGCCCCGAGCTCTGGCGCCCCCACACAATAGCATGACCGGGAGGAAGTGGATTTCCATAATTTCCATATATAAATGGGTGCGCAGAGCGCCAGACAACCAAACGTGGCGACAAAGAGGGGGCTTGCGCGCCGCGTGCGCACCACACACACGAGCGGTGTGCGCGCCGCGTCAGGCATTTGAAGACCTTCGCCAGGAAATGGTCCACCTTTGAAGCCCTTGCAAATACTGTCCCTTGGTGGGGGTTGCTCAACGTTGCTAACTCATGGCAGGGTGTGAGGGCCCCCCCGAGGGCGAGCTCACATGCAACCGGTGCAGCGACAGGCCGAAGGATGACAAACTATTGCGCACCAATCCCAACATTGCATTTAGCCGCACCGCCCCAGTCCCTTATGCAGTGTCAGGGACTGTGTTGGGCAAAAGCACAGGCGCCAACAGCACAAAGCCTCGAAATTCGCTGCAACGGTCCACGCAACAACCCCCGCATACGCACGGCGTGCACCGCACGCGCACCACGTCTGATGCTTCCCCAAAAGGAGGGGAAGGGGTCATGCAAACCGGAGGCAACGGTCCTCCCGCGCATGATACACAACACGGACCCCCTCGCGCGTGTCCCCTGTTCGTGGTGCCCCATGGGGTATGGCATGACCAGGGAACCGACGGGGCCAATACCGTTGCTGCGAGCAGAACAGTCACACGCCGGCCCACACTGTCATACCCGTGGGGCCCACGCGTCGACACACACCCAAGCCACGCAAACGAACACGCGAACGAACACGCAAACGCGCGCGTGTCACTGCGACCGCGGGTCAGGCCACGTTCCGCACGACCCCCCCCGAATGGCGACGTGTGAGCTGTCACGTGTGGGTTGTTGTTTGAAACGACGTCAGCAACAAATCAGCACATGCAGATCACAAGAAGGAGGTAAAAGCTTATCAAGGGCCGAAACCGACCCTAGGCGCCTTTCGCAAAAGGTCTGTGGGAAAGTTGCATTGGGAGTGCGACCAATTGCGGGAGAGAGGAGGCAACATCAAAGTCATTGCAGCTACAACACACGCACACCGCAAAGAATGACAGATCGCCAGAGCCAGCGCCACCCCCCCCCCGCGCGGCGCGGCTGTGGAATGGAGCACCAACGGCCGTCCCACGTTCGGTTTGAAAAGGCACATGGCCCTGTGCGCCCGCCCACGCCCTCTGCCCTCCTGCGGCGGGCGGTACACAGCCCCCCCACAGTACTGCACTCAGCCCATGACAAGCCACCCTCCATCGCACCCCCACGGCCCCGGGCTCTCCCCAGAGTCCCCGCCCCCCGAGCCCCGGGCAGTCCTCGACGCCGAGCGCACTGCCGCGCGGCCGGAGCCATGTCAGAAAACGGCGGTCGGTCTGTTCTGGAACTCGGTGCCCCTGTGCCAAGACGGGCCCCCCACAGAGGCTCAGCGATGCACATGGAGCTCCGCCGCACCGTCTCGGTCACACGTCTGACATACATGCGGTCGGGGGTCTTGCCTCCGAGACCCACCCCCCCTCCCCCTCTTTGCATGCGCACAGGCCACGGCTCTGCACAATGACAGCACCGGCGGGGGCATCGTGCGTCCCACAAGGGCCCGGCAGGGAACGCCACACGGGGCCCGGCGGTGCACTGCAGACGCACCGCGCGGGGCAGTGCCCGCGCGTTTCACACAAGACCCCGCCCCCGCGTTGGCGGTCGTTGGGGGTTGCGCGTGCCCCGCGCTCCGGGCCCTCGGCGGTGGAGCAGGGGAGCCCAATGCCGCGACCGCGCGGGGACTGTGGGGCCGGCAGCCTCCGGGCTCCCGCCGCTGAGGAGGCGTCACGCCGCCAGTGCACCGCGCCCCTAAGGGCCTTGGGCTGGCTGCCCGAAAGGGGCCGAGGGCCGCACCGGGGGCCAGGAACACGGTGACCTCCCGGGAGCACCAAAATGCACCGAAACATATTTCACCCGAAGGACCACTGCCTTTAATCTGCAGCTTTGCCTCTGCTAAACAGCACCCGATGGGCGACGCCCCCTGTGGCTGACAGTCTTGAGAATGGGGGCCCGGTGTTTGCGGGGATGTCCCCCTGCGTGCGCGCGGCGTACAAAGGCAGCCCCGCCGCCATGCCACAACAAGCAACAAAAGCCGTTGCTACAAGCCAGACCCAAACACGAGGGATTGGCCGCGACTCTCAGCCACGATGCTGCCATGCCCACGCACGACCTTCAGGGCCCCCGCGCAGCCCCTCCTTCCCACTGCCATCCCCTCAAAAGTGATGGCCACTTGCCTTCGGGACGTCCCAAGAAAGGCCCCCAAACTGACGGTATTCCGGGGTCGCCGTGCTTCGACAAGACCGCGCTATCGCAATGGGGCGTGGGAGGGGGGTGCCCTTCCGGCGGTGTTCCAAGGTTTTGGGGTGGACAGCCCCTGTCTGTCTGTTCTCTGCCGCTTTCTCTTTGTCGTGCGCCTCCCGGGCGCCTGCCGGACGGGCATGAACGCGGTGTATATATATCACCTCCGACCTCCTTGGGGACGGCCGGTGAGGGTGGGGGGAAGGGCGGCACGCACGGCCACGGTCCTCACGGGCGTCCGAGTCCCGCTGGTGCCGTTGCCTCCGCCCCGATCTTGGCCGGACACAATCCAACGGAGTGTGCCCGGCTTGGCCCCGCACCCCCCGGCCCGCGCTCCTCTGCGCACCCTCCCACAGCCCCCCTGCCAGACCCCCCGAGTCTTGTGGGCCCAGCGCTGCCCATACCACCGCCCGCAGCGCTGTCGCAGGCTCCGGCCGTGCCCGCCATCACCGCCTTCATCGCCTGCTTCGCCGACGGGGAAGCCCCGGGCGTGACGCTTACGTTCTGAATAAAATAAGTGGACGGCCGCGCGGCGCCGCGGGGCCGCGACGCATGGGCCCGACGCGGCGTCTCCGGAGCCGTGGGGGATGCGCCGGCGGGGGCCGCCCGATCCACCGTATTGCCCCGTGTGCCATGCAACCCCCTGCACAACGGCGGCAAGGCACGCACACCGCCCCGGAGATGACTGTGGGGGCGTTGTCGCACAGCGCAGGCACAGCGCCAATCGTTATGGTGCTCATCCCGGGAACACCCCTGCAAACCACCCCCCTACCGAAGCGTGCATGATCCATTCAAAACCGCATCGGGGGTGCGGAGTTCAGGACCCTGGGACCCGTGGCTACCGGCGGTGCAAAACAGCCGACTTTTTGCACAGCGCGGGCACAGCGCACGGTGCGCCCCCTGCTTCCTCAAAAATGGGACGTGCCCCAAACTCACCACTTCCGGCGTTCAAACGTCAGCGACGCGCATCGCAAATCGGCGGGGCTCAGTGAATCTGCAGGTGGCAGCGAGGGCTGGGGGAGGGGGGTGGCTACGGACCCCCGAGGGTGCCGTGCTCCACACGAAAGTCGGGTGATGGCCCCCTATGCCGCGCACGTGCTCCAACGCGCGCTCCTGCTCGACGCCTTCCCTGAGCCCGCACCGCACCGCACCGCACCGCACCGCACCGCACCGCAGAACCACGCGGACACTGCGTGGCATGGCCTGACCCCACGCGACGCGCAGATCTTGTCCGGGGGTACACACGTGCTACACACTTCTACGCACGCGATCGACACGCGATCCTCTGCGTGCCCCCTCCCTGAGAATGCGCACGCTGATCGGAGCGCAAAACGCGGTGCTTTGATGCCGAGCAAGAACAACACAGACAGACTGATGGGGAGGGGGAGAGGCCCGGGGGGGAGAGATGCGAGGAGCTGGGCACGGTGTATGGCAGGACTCGCCGTGATACGGCGCCATGTGACTAGAGTGCGCGCGCGTCCTCCCAGGACAGCCAAACCAGTTTGTGTGCCTCCGGCCTGCAGTGGAAGGCAGGCCTGTGGACACCCAGGTCAGGCCGCGGGTACAGAGCGCAGGGGGGTCTGGAGGCTGGCAACCCCCCAACCCCCCGGCCTTGACACAACATTTGGCATGGGAAATCAATTTAATCGAATAATAATCGGTGTCCTGTTGCGAGGCCCTCCCTCCAAGTGCACAATCCGTCTTTTACCCGCAGCCTGACACCGGGACAGACCCAGTGCAGCAACACCAAGCACAAGATGACGGGACGGGACACTGCAGACGGCTCAGCGGCTCTTTGGCTTTGTGACAGGCGACATTGACGATCGCGGTGGTTCCGTTGGGATGGAACGACAACTCGGCCACGAGAGCATTGCTGTCAGAATGGACCCTTCTTGGCAGAATACGCACGCTCACGACAAGGGGCATAACTGCAACGAGCACCAAATACCGACTCAGACTTACGGCAACTGCTGATAGCAAACAAACATGCAACATGCCACATTGAGGAATTCATTCTGTACAGAGGGGAGGCAGGGTTGTCGCGCAACACCCCCGAGTAGGACAAAGGGAGCACATTGGTGAAGACACTGGGGTTGGGCGTGGGTATGGGGTCATGCTCTGGTGACCGCATCGCCAACACTCGAGACCCCCGGCCTCACAATAGATCAAACCCTGGCCTCAATATGATCGATCCCCAATCCCTACCCATCCCGACCCGAGAGCATTCTGGGAGAAAGAAAGTGGAAAGTGTTGTTTTACACGCACGACGGTAGAGTGCAGTGTACTGGAAATCACTGCCCTGTCCTGTACCGTACGGCAATGCAGAGTTCCATAGTTCATATAGCACTGCACTGTACTGCGCTGTACTGTAGTGTGCTGCGCCGTGCTATGCTGTGCTGTGCTGTGCTGCGCTGTGCTGCGCTGTGCTGTGCTGCGCCGTGCTGTGCTGTGCTGTGCTGTGCTGTGCTGTGCTGTGCTGTGCTGTGCCGTGCTGTGCTGTGCTGCGCCGTGCGGTGCCGTGCTGTGCTGTGCTGTGCTGTGCTGTGCCGTGCCGTGCCGTGCCGTGCGGTGCTGTGCTGTGCTATGCTGTGCTGTGCTGTGCTGTGCTGTGCTGTGCTGTGCTGTGCTGTGCTGTGCTGTGTTGTGCGGCGCCGTGCGGTGCCGTGCGGTGCCGTGCCGTGCTGTGCTGTGCTGTGCTGTGCTGTGCTGTGCTGCGCTGCGCTGCGCTGCGCTGTGATGTGCTGTGCTGTGCTGCGCCGTGCGGTGCCGTGCCGTGCCGTGCCGTGCCGTGCTGTGCCGTGCCGTGCCGTGCCGTGCTGTGGTGTGCCGAAGGCGCTGTTACCAGAAGGCAATGGCCGGGATGTCTACCCACGGGTACAGGTAAACGGGCGGGGCTGTGTGTGTTGTGTGCGCGCTGTGTGTAAGTGTGTTGTTGCATAGCCGGACCAATGCACTCTCGCACTTGGGAGGCACTGCTCTTCCGACGCCTGTGCGCAGTCACACAGGGTCTCATTGGTTCACTGCACCCTGCGTGCCGCGCTGCACCATCAGTGCTTTCTGTGTGGTGCCGCACTGCTGGGTGCTGTGCACTGCACTGCGTTGTGTGTGCCCTGCTGCACTGTTGTTGTGGGCAGAGGGCAGTGGGCAGTGTAACGCACTGCCTCGCCGCCTGATGGTTGTGGGCAGTGGAACCCCCGCTTCGCACTGCCGCATTGCCAGGGGGCAGTGGGTAGTGGAACTCCTGCCATACACTGCCACTCTGCCTTGGGGCAGTGGGCCGGGCAACTCCTGCAATGCTCTGCCTCACCGCCTGGAGGCAGTGGGTATTGCATACTCCCGCAACACACTGCCTCACCGCCCCGGGGCAGTGGGCAGTGGAACTCCTGTTCAACACCGCCTCTCTGCCCGGGGGCTGTGGGCAGTGGAGCTCCCGCTCCTGTTGCGATGCACCGCCTCACTTCCTGGGGGCAGTGGGCCGTGCAGCTCCTGCAATATACTGCCGCACTGCCTACGGGCAGCGGGCAGTGGAACTCCTTCAACGAAATGCCTCACTGCCTGGGGGCAGTGGGCGGTGGAACTCCTTTATTGCACAGCCTCACTGCCTGGGGGCGGTGGGCAGCGCATCTCCTGCAACGGTGTGTCTCACTGCCGGGGGGCAGTGGGCAGTGGGACTCCTGCAATGCATTGCCTTACTGCCCGGGGGCAGTGGGCCGTGGGGCCCCTGCGATGCACTGCCCCACTGCCTCGGGGCAGTGGGCAGGGGGACTCCTGCAACGCACTGTCTCACTGCCCGGGGGCAGTGGGCGGTGGGAATCCTGCAACGCACCACCACCCTGCCCGGATGCAGTGGGCAGTGCAACTCCTGCGATACACTGCCTCACCGCCCGGGGGCAGTGGGCAGTGCCACCCCTGCAATGCACTGCCTCACTGCCTGGGGGCAGTGGGCAGCGGGACTCCTGCAATGCACTGCCCCACGGCCTGGGGGCAGTGGGCAGTGGAACTCCTGCAACGCACCGAGTCACCGCCTGGGGGCAGTGGGCAGTGGAACTCCTGCTGTGCTGTGCTGCGCCGTGCTATGCCGTGCCGTGCCATGCTGTGCCGTGCCGTGCCGTGCCGTGCTGTGGTGTGCTGTGGTGTGCTGTGGTGTGCTGTGCTGTGCCGTGCCGTGCTGTGCTGTGCTGTGCTGCGCTGCGCTGTGCTGTGCTGCGCTGTGCTGTGCTGCGCCGTGCTGTGCTGTGCCGTGCCGTGCGGTGCCGTGCTGCGCTGCGCTGCGCTGTACTGCGCTGCGCCATGCTGTGCTGTGCTGCGCCATGCTGTGCTGTGCTGTGCTGTGCTGTGCTGTGCTGTGCTGTGCTGTGCTGTGCTGTGCTGTGCTGCGCCGTGCTGTGCTATGCCGTGCCGTGCCGTGCCGTGCCGTGCTGCGCTGCGCTGCGCTGTGCTGTGCTGCGCTGTGCTGTGCTGCGCCGTGCTGTGCTGTGCTGTGCTGTGCTGTGCTGTGCTGTGCTGTGCTGTGCTGTGCCGTGCGGTGCTGTGCTGTGCTGTGCTGCGCTGTGCCGTCGTGCTGTGCTGTGCTGTGCTGTGCTGTGCTGTGCTGTGCTGTGCCGTGCCGTGCCGTGCCGTGCCGTGCTATGCTGTGCTGCGCTGCGCCGTGCCGTGCCGTGCCGTGCCGTGCTGTGCGGTGCCGTGCCGTGCCGTGCCGTGCCGTGCCGTGCTGTGCTGTGCTGTGCCATGCCGTGCCGTGCCGTGCCGTGCCGTGCCGTGCCGTGCCGTGCCGTGCTGCGCTGCGCTGCGCTGTGCTGTGCTGTGCTGTGCTGTGCCGTGCCGTGCCGTGCCGTGCTGTGCTGCGCTGCGCCGTGCCGTGCTGTGCTGTGCCGTGCCGTGCCGTGCCGTGCTGTGCCGTGCTGTGCTGTGCTGTGCCATGCCGTGCTGTGCCGTGCCGTGCCGTGCCGTGCCGTGCCGTGCCGTGCTGCGCTGCGCTGTGCCGTGCTGCGCTGCGCCGTGCTGCGCTGCGCTGCGCTGTGCTGTGCTGTGCTGCGCTGTGCCGTGCCGTGCCGTGCTGCGCTGCGCTGCGCTGTGCCGTGCTGTGCTGTGCTGTGCCATGCCGTGCCGTGCCGTGCCGTGCTGCGCTGCGCTGCGCTGTGCCGTGCTGCGCTGCGCTGCGCTGCGCTGCGCCGTGCTGCGCTGCGCTGCGCTGTGCTGTGCTGTGCTGTGCTGTGCTGTGTGGTGCTGCACAGCACTGCGACGCACTGTACTGCACTGTACGGTACTGCACTGTTCTGTGAAACACTGGAACCACTGGACGCATGGGGCTACCCTCTGAGCACCTGCATGCCCTTGGCCAGCCATAAACCCTTTCTGCCCCCCTTCGCCCCCAGTGGCGTTGCCCGGTGAAGGGTCCCTGTGGGTTGTCCCCCTGCAATCCTCTGAGTGCTGCCACCAACATCGCAACCGCCCCCCCCCTCCCTCCCAGTTCCGTCCAGAATCAGGAATGCATTGGAGGCATAATTGTTGCCCCGCACGGGGCCGGACACTGCAGCTTTCCCGGAAAGCAACGGAACTGTCAGAACGACATTGGGCTTCACAGGGGCATCATTGTGGGCGCATCATACACACGAGCGCACGCGCGTGCGAGCGCACGCACGCACGCACACTGGCCCCACCAGTGCTCTCATGTTCGGATCTCGTCCTGTTGCCTCACATCATGTGCCATCCGCCGAAACCCATAATGGGGTACTGGTACTGCGACATGAACGAGGCCCCCATTGCACCAGCGGAGAGCTGCGGATACCAGAAGTTGGCGCTTTGCTGCTGCGGCAGCTCCAGCACCGCCTGCTGCGGCATGAAATTGTACCGCAGGAAAGTGTGAGCCGCCATGTCCATGACATATGGGTACTGCCCTCCAGGGGTGCCCGAGAGGTCCCCCATGGCCCCGAACACAGGGTACTGAGTGAAACTGCCGCCCGCGATCTCGGCGTACTGAGGATATGTGCTCCCGGTGCTGGTGTACATCTCCTGAGCATATGGGCGAGTGCGGGGGCTGTCCTGGTTGTCTTTCGATCATTTCTGTATCACGTCGCCATCACCGCCGAATCACCTCCTCATCACCTCCCAATCACCACCCAATCACCTCCCCATCACCTCCGATCAACACCCCATCCTCCAATCACCTCCCAATCAGCCCCCCATCACCTCCCCATCACTTCCCCATCACCTCCCAATCACCTCCCCATCCTCCAATCACCTCCCAATAACCCCCCATCACCCCCCAATCACCTCCCAATCACCTCCCAATCACCTCCCAATCACCCCCCCATCACCTCCCCATCACCCCCCAATCACCCCCCAATCACCTCCCAATCACCCCCTAATCACCTCCCAATCACCTCCCAATCACCCCCCCATCACCTCCCCATCACCTCCCAATCACCTCCCAATCACCTCCGATCAACACCCCATCCTCCAATCACCTCCCCATCACCTCCCAATCACCCCCCCATCACCCCCCAATCACCCCCCAATCACCTCCCAATCACCCCCCCATCACCTCCCCATCACCCCCCAATCACCCCCCAATCACCCCCCAATCACCTCCCAATCACTCCCCCATCACCTCCCCATCACCTCCCAATCACCTCCGACCATCTCCCCCCACCCGAAACTGACAACGATGGTCCCCACGCCTCCCTGCCACGTTGGACCTCAGGACGTACACTGGGCGGACAGTGTTGACGGTTGTTGGCCTTGTATTGATCTGTTGGGCGCAATGCACGGCAGTATGCCTCACAGCACCCGAGACCATCCCTTCAACTGCAAACAAAGGACGTGGCCACATCCCTCCCCAATCCTTCGGACACTCTCGGCTGCACACCTGAAGCACTGGGTATTGTTGGTACTGTACACTGTCGGCGGGTTGGAGCTCCGGCTGCGATATTTGTGGGTACTGAGGGACGCTGCCCAAGTCTGACAGTCTGACGGACAGCGACCCAGCGGCGTCCTCTCCGGTGGACCAACGAATGGGGGCTTGGGAGCTCACGGATGGGGTGAGCAAGGCCGACGTGCTGCTGTCTGGAAGGGGCCAAACAGACATCTGTGACACCTGTGATGCGAAAGGATGCGAGGGCACGCCTTTCAGGGATCATCTTGCAGAAGGTGGGGGGGGAGGGGGGGAAGGGGTGTGGCACAAAGCCTCGGTATCTGATTGTTTGCCTTTGGCGGCGCCTATTGGCCTCTCGCCACCGCTCATTCTGACCATCTGTGGGTCCGAACGTGTGTTGGTTGTGTCAACGGAGCCCCCGGATGACGTGTCCTGTTTGACTACTCCGGGGGTCGGCCGTCCCGGAGACGGGCCGTTGCCCGTGCCGTTGACCGGGTGCATCCAGATGCACCCTCCGAGGGGGGGGAGGGGGGGCTGTGGCTTTGGCGTGCACATACCGAGCTAATTCACAGGTCCCTATTCATTGTTTTCGATGGCCCAGATCAAACTTTTTCCTACTTTTTTGGATTCTTGCATCTGGTTTTGTTTTTGTTGTCCAGGCGGCAGAGTCCATTACAGTTGGGTACTAGACTGGGATTTTTTTTCCAGCAAATTGCAGAACATAGTCTCACATACTTCTGTGAATTATGAACTGGTCGGAAGTTTCATTACATCCGTTGGTCAGAGAGAAAACACGCATACCATTTGTCAGTCCACACCAGCCACATAAGCCACAGCCAAACGCTGTGGCCGGCACCCAAGAGCACCGCATGCATCAAAATAGACCCGTGGGCGAGTGGGTGGAGTTCCAGTGGGCGGTCCACACCTGCCGCCACATATCCCCCGACAAGCAGCCGGTGCAATGGCTCAAGCGGCTGCAGAGGCGGGCTGCCAACCACAGCCATGTCCGCCCCCTCCGCTCCAAAACCTACCGCCTCCGAGCTTGCCCAGCGGAGTGGGCACACCCCTCGAGCCCGCGCAACCCCCCATTCCCGGCGAGGGGCATGTTGCCTCCAAGTCCCCGCTGCCTTTGGGCGGCCCGGTCCATGGTAGGCAGCCCCCTCCTGGAGGGACCGGCCCTCAGGCTCAAGCTCCACTGGGTCCCGCCCTGGATGCACCGTTGTCCAGCCAAGGAAGGATTTTTGTGTATAATTTTCTTTGGTGCGTGGGCCGCTTGTGCCAAGAGTCACTGAGATCTGTAACGAGTCCTGAACAAACTTCACATCGGGTCGGTGTCGCGCGGATTCAGATCTGCGTGTCGCAGTCATCCCACGGCCGCTGAGTTGGGGGAAAGGGATTACTTTCACGTATTCAGGCCAACATGCTGAAACAGGACGTCTGCTTAAGAAATGACTGGGGCTGTCTGGTACTCAGCCCCATAATCAGTCGCAGAGAAAGAACACAGCGGTCACCTCCCTTGGCATGCACCGACGGCCAACCGACAGCGGCGATAAGCCAGCAGACGGCCTTTGGACTCGGCGTTCTTTGCAGCACAAACACGTCCCGTCCAGGCAACAGCCCCCCACCGCCGAACAGAAGAGGGTTCGCGCACGCGACATGCGCACCTGCGAGTGCGTGACGGAGGCCGTGGGATTCACCGATGATGAGGTCATGGACAGCAGCGTGGGGGTGCCGCCGGAGAAGACGCTGCCCTCGGACAGCAGTTGATACGAAGTCGTGGGGGCGGGCTGGGCCCCGACCTGTGGGCTTGGGGGGGGCTCGAGGGGCACTCCGAGGTTGTATGGGACCGAGAGGGAGGAAGTGTCGCGGGACGTCAGGAGCAGGCTTTGGCTGGTGGTGGAGCCCAGGGCCTGCGGCGGGTCCGCAGAGGCGTGGGTCACAGACGCGCTGGTGGTCGAGAAATTGATGAGCGAGGGGAAGCCGGCGGTCGGGGTCGACCAACCGCTCAGCCCCTGGTCCAGCGTGACCACGTTCCCGTTGATGAACGTGACATCGAACGATAAAGGCCACGGTGTGGAGGCTGTGGTCTCACGGGCCACGGAGGCGGCGTGCGCCTTTTGGACGAAAAGAGGGACGGGGTGCAATAAAGGAAAGGGGGAGGGCGATCACCCGCATTATGCCACCTTGTTTAATTACATCTATCTCAGCATGTACCTCCTCCGCAAGGCCCCCCCATACACTGACCCCTGACCCTCGGGGATGTGGGTGAATAGCTGTATGATGGGCTGGCCCTTTCCTGATTGGAACTTTGCACAAAGGACTCAAGGCATGTGTTTTCAAAAAAAAAAAAAAAAAAAAAAAGGAAAGGGGGAGGGGGAGGGAGGGAGGCGGGGGGGGGGGGGGGGCGGAGGAGGCGCGGGAGGGACCCGGGCCCCTCACCTCTGTGTGTGCACGCGCATGCGTTCTGTCCATGCCAAGGGCCGCCGAGTCGTCTTGTGGTCACATGGTTTCTGATTTTCCAGAGCAACATCCGTGCGTTGTTTGCTTACCACAGCTATCTCTCTCTCTCTCTCTCTCTCTGTGTGTGTGTGTGTGTGTGTGTGTGTGTGTGCGGACGGGCGTGTGCGTGCGCCCATGCGCCTGTGTGATGGTGTGATGTCTTTGTGGACCTGTGTCCGTTTCAGAAGGATGGCCACGACGCACTGACTATTTTGACGTTTATCTGCTGGGATTACCAAATGGGACATCCTTGTGCTGCAACGGGAGGGGGCTGTCTCGGGCTGGGATCGTGGGAGGCATACCGCGAAACAAGGACAAAACAGGAAAACCGGTTGGAGAGAACTCCTCAGGAGCCGTAGAGCAGCCCTGGATGTCTTTTGGTTCAGCAAAGAGTGCGCAATGTAATGCGGACACACACGGACACATACGCGCACATAAAGACACACACGTCCCCACCAGGCCCACGCAACCCATGACCTGCGCTGCTCGCAAGGGGGGCGTAGCAACGGGCTATACGTCGGCTCCCTCCCACTTTCCAGCCAATTTAGTTCATCTCTGAAAACTGGTGGTCAGAGATGGGACACTAATTTTGCGCCAAATGTAAAGTGCCAAGTTTTGCCAATTTTTGAATTCTCCTACAAATTCCGAGTATATTGAGTACAGACACATGGGGTGAAAACACATGTTTTTACCCTTTACCACATCAAGCAATACTTGCTTTTGGCGCCGCTGGGCCAAATTCCCGGGGGGGGGGGGGGGGGTCAACGTCAAAGACCTGGGCCCGGCGCCCCCCCCCCCTGCTCCCCGGAGTGGTGGCAGGCCCAGCAGGGCCTGCAGCCCCCCGTTACATCGATGAGATTCCCCTTGCCAACGAGGCCCATCCTTGAGGAGACCTTGGCCACTCAGCATGCCAGCCACATATAGCTCCAGGGCACCGGCTACCACATCCGGGGCAACCTCCGGAGGTGGGCGAAATTTCACAACTACCTGGGATTGCTCCCTAGGGCCCCTGTAGTGGACCGCGGAGCTTACGTCTAGCCTCGCCACCTAACGGTGGCCACCTAACAGTCCGGCAAGGCCCAACGCCCGGCCTCGGTCTCCTTGAGGCAGATGTATGCATGGACATCACGCAGTACCAGCAGCTAGCGGTCAGTGCCCAAGAGACCTTCTGCCGCATGATGCGCAACCCCCATGTTTGCAGCACGGGCAGTAAGCGCGGACGGGTTACCCTGCTCCTCAAGCAAGCAAATCGACCGGTGTAGGAGGCCAACCTCAAGAGTATCACAGTCTCCCCCCACATCTCCATGTTGCAGCCTGCCGACTTCTACGCCAAGGCCTTGGAGGTGTATGAGCACGCCTTGGGAGGCCTGCACCCGGTGGGGGACATGCAAGGCATCTCCCTTCATGAGGTGGTTTGCACAATCCACATGGCACTGAACCTACCCCACCTCTAGCGCCCGGTGGTAGATGTCCTAATCGCCGACTTGGCCAAATACTTCAACGACATCGCCCAAGACGTCCAAGTGCCCAAGTGCTTCAGAAATGGGAGTGCCGCCGTTCCCCCACATGGACCCCTTCTATGGTGCCTTGTGGGATCCCTAGGCGTTGGGGTATCACCCATGACTGTAGGGGGGCCAGGGGGAGGGTGTACGAGTAGCCCTTCGTGTGGGTGAGGAGGTGTTTCTCACTGCCCAGGCCAATGTGGGCTCCTACTCTGGGGTCCTACCACATGTACTCGGTAGTGCCGATGGTGTGGCTGACCATGATGCGGGTGGGCGACATGATCATCATCCTCGTTTGCACAGACAACCGGCCCACCCTAGATGTCCTAGGCCACCTACTTCCAAGGGGTGTTGTGGGTAGCTGTCCCCAACAAGAAGATACAACACGGGTCCACAGCGGACCCCCTCCCCCGCCCACTCGTTGACCTGCAAAGTGCTGAAGGGCCAAGTGGGACACTCCTGGGCCACGGACACCGAGGAGGCCCAGGACGCCGCCCTCTGGGGCAGGTGGGGGTCCGCTTTTGGCTATCGGGAGGTTGTGAGGGCACAACACCCTTGGTAGCTCGCGGTCCGAAGGTGAGGTGAGGTGTGGTTGTTGGAGCCGTGCGGCCAACGCTCGCCGTATATCAAAGCCCTTGCGGGGAGAATGCCCACATTGGCATGCCCCTGGCGATACATGAGGCTACCCTAACATTGGGCTACCACCACGTTGAGCAATTTTTACACCTTGGATCCCGGGGGGGGGGGGGGGACTACCAACGGTCCTAATGCGACCCCCCCCCAGCTATCTATCAAAACTCGGGAGGGGGTGGTGGTGCAATTTTAAGTATTTTGAGTATAAACACATAATATGAAAAAAAAAATGGCAACTTCGGCGCCGGAATGTTTTCTCTAGGGACACTTGTTGGTGGCCGACCCGGCACCGCTATCTTTCAAAACCCGAGGGGGGGGGGGGTCGCATACAAGGACCCGGCCCATCCGCCCCCCCCCCCCCCCGGGCCTTGGATGACGCACCCCAGACGCTACGTGCCCAAGCCCCTAAGCACGAGGGTGTTGTTGCCTCGCGCGCTTGACTCCGGGCCCAAGCCTGCAACCTCCGGCCCCGAGTGAAGGCACGGGCCATCTAGTGGCAGCGGGCCCCGAAGGACTGGCTCCCGGGCCTAGTGCCGCAATTCCAGGCTACTGCCATCATCTGCTGCCGCATGGCCAACACCACAAGAGAGATGATGGTCCACCAAGAGGGGCATGCCATCAAGGTCACCACAGCGCCTCCAACCCTGCATGGAGCCCGGCATCTGGTTTCACAACCTCTTTTTTTTCTTTTTCTTCTTCTTTCTTTTTTTTTGGCCCGAGCCACTGTCCAAGGCATCATAGTGGCAGTGGATGCCAGCACAACCCCGGTCAACAAGGTAATGGCAGGGTCGTGGAGCAGTTCCACACCTGAGTGGCATCGCGCGTTGGGACATCCGAGGCCAGGAACACCCTAATCCTCCCCCCCCCTATGCCTGGCAACTCACTGCCCAAATGGGCATCTACTGAGTGATCACTGACCCCGAGTCCTTTGTGGGGGCCTTGCCGATGTACATTGATGGTGGCCATTGTGGCATCCACCACCAGTATGTTCACGTCCTCCAAGGGGCCCATCACATTGGATCACGGAGCTCAGTGCCCCTGTGGATGCGGTCACCGACGAGCCCATGCTGGACCCGACACGGATGCTCCGGCGCCCTTTTTTCTCTTTTGGGCCCGCGGAGCAGTTTTGGGATCACTACCAGATAGACCGTTAGACCTGCACGATTGGCTGCAGGCGCAAGCCGCTAGGCAAGCGCAGCGCGCTATGAGCACTGGTGGGGAGACCGGAATGAGCCGGGAATGAGCCTGCTTTGACAGTGACCAGCAGCAGCACCTCATGGCCCACATGATGAATAGCCCCCCCCCCCCCCCCCATGATGCCCACTGGTGGAGTGCTCCGCTTAAAACGACGTGCCTCCTCTGTGGGGATGCCCCGGAGACGGCGACACATGTGACTTGATGGACCGGTCCCAGGAATGGTGACCGGTCATCCAACGCCTGAAGGCGTGGCTGGACACCCACATAGGCTGAGGAGCCCTCCCATCCGCCAGCAGCTGTGGGAGCCCCCCTGTGCTCGAGCAATGGGCGGCAGGGATAGCCACTCCCTCAATGCAGCAAGCGCCCCTGGAGATAACAGGTTTTCGTGCCATGGGTACACAATACGTCCACCAGGTCATAAAGGAGTCCCGGCGGGTCCGGGTGGCCCACACCACTGCGCAAGGGACCTGGACGGCCGGGGGTGCCCCCGGTCGTTCCCAACCAATCACTGATGCCACACCAGGTCTGGGGTGCCACAGTCCCGACACCAAACCAGAGGTTAAGGCTTGCCTTAGGGTTCGGTATCTTGGCCCACCCGTCTACTAGTTCCCATTGGGACGGCATCCCGGCCAGTGCCTTCTAGTAACAGCGCCTTGGGCATACACACACACAATGAGAACCGACCAAGCGACCAGGAAAAACTCCACGGAGGAGGTCGTGCCATGTTAGCCCAATGCAACGCAACAACAACCTGTGTTGGGTGCTTCCACCCAACCACACACAAACAAACACACACAGACACACACACACACACGCCTCCGCTGTGCGCTTGATCTCACCTCACGCAGTGTGTGTGCACACAGGGTGTTTGTATTGGGAGTCGTTTGCCTCACGGCAGTGATCGTCAAAACAACTCACACACACACGCGTACAGGGGGGCGGGGGAGGTTCGTCTGGGGACAATTTCGTAACACCCCCAATTTTGGCGCAGAGCCCTCAGACACAGGAGGGGAATTTTTCGTGGGGGCTAATTTCGTGACACCCCCAACACTTGGTTCCTTGTGGACAATGAGTTGTGTGCAACTTTGGCGGGCCCAGATTTTGAACATTACCAACTCATCAGAGACCAGAAAAAGAGCAAGGCCCAGGTTGGCTCTTCATACTGAAGGAGGCACTAGCTCGAAAGGGTGTGATGAGGGGCGAGGTTCCTCAGGTGCACACAGTACCTAGCAAGACGAACGGACGTGACACACTGACCGCCGACAACAGCACAACAATACCCGGCTACCGCCGCCACGGACAATACACAAGGAGCACAAAGTGCCCCAAATTGCACAAAAAAAACCGCGGGGAAAATTTCGTCACCAATCTGAAAGGCAAGATTTCCGCCGCAAAATAGTCCCGTGACAACCCCCGGAGGAAGATTGTGCTATTGCAGGTGCGCACAAGAGGCGATCAGCACAAAAAAGCGCAGGAAGATAGTGGCTCGTCAGTGGCCTACAAGACCATAGGTACCTTTCTGTTACAAAGAGTGCAAGGCGAGGACAACCTGCGGGTGGGACACCGACAAGTGTGCAGGAGCAATGCAGCGGTACGCAACCTTATGCCCTCGCTAAGCAGAGACCCCTGGATCTGCCATGTATCATCATGAGTTCAGGTACGTGATGAAAGCAATGAAAATGCAGAGAACCCCTCCCCTTGGGCCGGTGACACCCCCCTCCACGCCCCCTCGGACCCTGGGGCCGGTGACCTTGTCGCGGTGTGGGGGGCCGGTGGACATAGGGACACCGCGAACAGACCGGAAAAGGGGGTTCCCGGAGTGGACCGAGACGCTCCATTGGGGCTTGACCCCCTTTGGCTTTGCAACTTATCAAGACGTTACCAGTTCCCCAGCCCCCTTGTATCCACACTGGGTCCCTGAGTGGGGAACAACGGGGGAGCGGGTGGGTGTCTCCCCGGCTGGTTTCGGTCTGGCATTTCCCCCGCGTTGGCTAGGAACCAATGAACTCATGCCTCCGGCTCGCCGCCAGGCGATGCGCATCCTTCTGGATGGAGAATAATGGAGCTTTACTCACGGTTCAACCGTCGCACTCATACAAGTGATAGTGACCATACACTGTGAACTTGGCCTGTTTGTACATGTGTCACCCATTCTTACATTGCTCGTCTGCTCGTTTTCGCAATATCCTACGACTGATACGGCCTTCGAAATGCCATCCATCAATGCCGAAAAAATTCCATTATCCATTGTGAACACTTAGCAACTCCACTTCTCGCCAGTCACTTGCACTAAGCGACACTTCTTTCCTGAACTTGCATCATGCCTCACATCCTCGGAACGCATCCCCTTTCTCCACATCCCCTGGCTTATGAACCTCATCCATCCTGCAACTTTTTCTGACGTCTCCTTCGGTACCATCCCCTACCCATGCCTTTCTCTTGGGGTGCTGGCCCCGGCACGTGCCATCCTCCAGACCACACAGGTGCCGGAACCCGAGCGATCACATACAATCTACATGTTCATTAGGGTTGGTACATTTGACAGTCTAAACTTCTGCCAAACACTCAAACCCAAGCAGCTAGCGATAAACTAAGGACACACTACGCGATAGTCTCGCGCGGAACGCCCTGTGACCACTGTGATCCTCTCACCTACCCCTCCTAGCGTTGCATACCCCCCTTTGCCCCCCTCCCTCCAACAGCACTTAGAGTTGCATGATGGGGAAGCGCAGCGGCGCCGGTCACCATAACCAGACCCGCCGTAGCTGGACCCGTGCCAAACACAAGCGAGCGTGCGCCTAGAGACTGCAACAACCGCACTGCGTGCACCTCAGACTGGACACCAGAGTGCTAGAAATAGAGCTGAGACCCCCAGTGCCCATCCGTGATGCTGCTTCCGCTTTCGAACGGTTCCGAGGTTGGTTGATTCGCACCGTACGACCCACATGGCCGAACGTGCGGCTGGAGCCCCATTCAACCAAGCCATCTGGTGCGCATCTGCATGAACAGCGCTGGCAGCTTTGGATCAACCAACCGAACAGCCGTGGGTTGGTGTTGGGATTTACATCCCACCTGGGTGAGCAGAGGTTCTACTTTCAAGGTGCATCCCACCTGCTGCGGCTGCTGCGCGATCTGCTCTTCCCAGTGCTGGATTACAGCGATCTGGTTGCAGAACCGCAATGGCATCCACCTGATGAAGATGGCCCCCCTCCCCCTGGGGATGATCCACCGTTGCTTCCGTACGTGCATTGTTCTTGAATGATGGCCCGACATGAACAGTGGATACTCCCCGGAATCCTGAGGGGACACAGTCGTGGCAATCACATCCCTTGCTGTGCTGGCGGCTGGTGCATTGTGCGACACTGATGGTGACCATAACCTCCACCATGCTGGCGATTGGTGCATTCTGCTACACTCGTGGTGGTCACGTTCCCTATTATGCTGGCGGCTGGTGCATCCTACGGCAAGCTCCTTTGACTCGTTCACGCGGTCCCACTCTGGGAGTCTCCGGGCCCTGCCCATTTCTTTATGCTGACCTGATTTCTGTCTTTGCACCCTTCCTCATCCTGCACTGCACCCCTCTGGGAAAACCAAGTCTTCCATGTTCCTGTGGCAGTCCCTCCCCCGTATAGACGGCTGGTCGTTTCGGAAGACTATGCACGTAAACACACGCATCATGACACACTGTCTCACATGCACACGGTGCGTTTGTACCTACTTGTCGGGGCAAAGGTCAATACCCCTGCTCGCCAAGCGCGATGTGTGCCCATTTGGACGGAGTATAGCGGCCCCCGCACAAGCTACCCTAGCTGGTTAACCCCGGAGCACGCTGCCTACACTGAGTCCCGTACACACGGTGCATCTGTGCCTACTTGTCCAAGAAGCAACCCGATCTCCCACTCGCCGCATGCCATGTATGCCCAGTAAGGCGGAGGTCGGTGCACTCGGACACAAGCTAATCTAGCACTAACCTCATATTATCTCACGCTACCCACACGCTGACTCCCGTTTGCCAATCAAACACGCGACCTCCCTCCTCGACGCACTGTGTTGCAGTCACACCTTCCATGAAGGTATCTGCTCACTCACACGGAGACACGTCTAACGACACATCTCACATATGTATCTTACGCGGGGAACCCCGCTTGTTGGACCACCCCTCCATCTTCGAAACACTGTGCTTATCCACTCCCGTGTTCGCCGCCTGTGGACCTCCGAGCCAAACCCCTCGACGTGCGCGCTGAACGATACTTCCACTTTCACGCTCGTATGGTTTCACGTAGCTCCACCTCTAACACACATCGTACCTACTTCGCCCATCGGCGCAGCCCTGTTGTTTTCTTTCCCACGGTCCCATTGCCACATGGAAGCATACGATACTTCTTTGTTGCGGAGCATACGGCTGGCTGCCGCGGCGTTTGACCCTCTCGTTACCACGCTCCTCAAGCGGTGGAATGATCAATTCAACCCGGAAGTTCTCACACAAGCCACAGTGGCTCTAGGCGATTTGTGGAACAACGAAGCTGCGGGAGTATGCGATGCTCTCCGCTGGAGTGTCCTACGTGGTCATTTGCAATCCATCTCGTCTGTAGGCGCAGTCCTAGTCCCCAAGGGAATCCTACTTCACTGCTCAGCGACTTACTGTGATTTTGATGGAGCTCGGGTCAACTCACATTTCGTCCCTTTGGCTATGGCAGCGGGTCCAAAACTCTTTCAGTACCTCCATGACCATGACAATCCGCTGGTAACCTCTCTCATCTCTGCCTGGTCACCGGCACACAAAGCTATGGACACCCTCACTCTGCGTAGCTCTATTGCACGCATGCTGCAGCGTGATGTGGCCTCTGCTTTGGCTTGCGACAACAAGACCATTCAAAAACAGCTTATGAAGCCCATCAGCAACTTCATTACCCAAACGTTAGTGCGCCGCCTGTGGGATTCTGTCCAGCCTCTTGATGCGCTTCAGATGCTCTGGCATCTGCCACAAGAAGTCTCTGTCACGGTCCCCGCATCCTACCATGGCCCTTTGGTGGATCTTTGGTATGATCTACTCTCCTGGTCATCCTCCGCCATCCGCATTGGCATCACTTCCGGGGTTCACCGCCAACCCCTGGTGATGAACATCAACGATTCTTCCACCCTCACCGCCAGTTACGAAGCATCCACAGTGCCTCTGTCAGATTTCTCTCGACTCAGTGACCTTGCCGGCAGCTCTGACTTGTCTTGGGCCACAGCCCCTTCCGTTTGCATCCTTCACCAAGCACCGGAACCCCTGATGACGCCTTCGCAGTTTTGGAGGCGCTATGCCCCGGGCAAGGCCATCGAGCACCCGGGGCACGTCACGGGGTTCTCCGTCCCCGTGGACTTCAATGTGGAACCCGAGGAGATCATGTCCACACAGTCACCACACGAGCCAGTTGAGCGACAGCCCAATCTCACTTTGGTGGACCTTACCATGGAACAAGTTGCGCCGGATCCAACCATTGACACCTTGCTCCCCAAATTCGATGCAGTTTCCACCAATCCTGATGAGGAACTCTAACGACTTCGGACGGAACTGCAAACCGTTCGGTCCGCTTTGGATCACCTCCGTGCATACTCGTCGCAACAAGAAGGCCGCTTGACGGCGGAAAAAACCAAATGGCTGGAAACCGTGGCCTCCACCAAGGAATCCCACCTTAACGAAGTGCGTGCTTTGCACAAACGCATCGGTGCCCTGGCATCGGATCTCAATGTGGCTCAAACGGAGGTTCAGAGGCTCCGGTCCGTCCAACGAAACCCCTTGGACCTCCCTCTGCTCATGGGCATTTTGAGGGCCGTCCACGCTCATCAGGACCTGCCACGCGAACCCATTTTGCAGGCACTCACGGATATTCTTCCTCGGGGGAAATATCAACTGCCCTCAGTCTCTTCCCCACTTTTCTTGTGGTCCATTGCCCTTATCGTAGCCATCGTTTCCATGTCAGAACCTGGGAGCATCGACTGGAAACCTCTGGTGCGTTCCCTGCGTCCGGCGAAAACACTCAGTTTTGAGCTCCCTCAGACCGCACCCCCTCTGCCCCCGAAACCCTCTGTCGACTCCCCCCCCACCCACTCTGCCCCCCTACGGAACGCCACGTCGGCACATCAAGCCGCTGTTGTACCTACCTCCCTCCTTCCTACCTCTTCCACCCCCCCCTAGCACCCCCACCACAGGCACCTCCCTGGCGCGTTTCCTCCAATGGCTCAACGGTGTTCCGCCCTCGCAGGAAAACGAGGAAGCCCGCCGATTCCGGCTTTTCCCCAATTTACCCTGCCCCCAAGACGCCCCGCCCCCGGACTTCCCTCGTGATTCTTTGTATGCGCAATGGGAATTCCTTTCCAAGCACGTCAGCGCTCGTGAAACTTGGTCTCAATCAGTTTTGAGCTTTCGTGCCAGCAAGGAAATACAGACACCAATCAGGCACCAGGACACAGATGAAAAGGTTGGCGAAGCTCTGCAACAAAACAATCAAAAGGGCAGCACTGTTTCTGCCAAAACTACCAGCAATTCTGATGGTGGCCCTGATCCCCGCATTTACTCCTTTGGACTCTACGTGCGATGGTCAGGGAAAGCCCGAACATCTTACCCCATGAGCCCTGCCAAATTGGCGGCCCTACTCAAGGATGTCTTTGGGCAAAACGAGGTGTGTTTTATCACCGACAACCTCCTTCGAGGTCAAGAAAGTGGCTCAAAATCGGGCTACGCCGTCCTTGGTGCCAAACCCACGGCGGAACAGCACGTGACGCAGCCCCGCACTGTGGATGACAGTGCCTTCCTCGGTACCATCCAAAAGGCCGACAGGCAACCATGGAGACCTCGGACGAAAGGTGCTTCGGAGCCAGCCGCCAAGAGACAGCGAACTCACGAGTCCCCCACCCCCTCCCCCACAGCCCCCTCCACCCCTGGACCCGCTTATCCTCCCCCCGCCAAGACCTACAACGGTGCCTCAGCGGCGTACCCTTATTACTACGCACCATACCCATCACCCACCACTACCTATCCGATGCCACCACCCTCACCTTCGAGCCCCTCCCCCGCGAGCACATACCCTCCTCCCCCAATTGGACCACCCCCCACAGTCTCGGGAAACGGGCAGTGAAACCCCCTCCCTCCCCCCTCCCATCTCCCTACCTCCTAAGCGCTGACGACGAACCTGATAGCCAATGTGCCTGTTTGATTCGCTCTATCCGCGAAACCCTCGCATCTGCGGTCGACCCGCACATGGGTACCAGACAGTGGGGCCTGATTATGGACTCCAAAGGACACCTCACAGGTTTCAGCGACTTACCGACATCCATTGCTTCCCTCCCCTACCTGCCTTCGGGAATCTGTCATGCGGTTGCTTTTTGGGGCACGTACACCCCCCCTACGAGCCTGACTAACATGGCCACCCATATAGTTTTCATTCAATTACGTGGTTCACACCAGCTTGTAGCCCATCGAGCTCATGACATCCAATGCTACCCAGTCTCCACGGTCGGCGACGCCATGGAGTTACCGCGCGCCCTTTTCACCCGTGCATCCCTAACTTTCCAGACAGGCACCAAACGTTCCTTTGCTGTGTTGATTTCAATCCTCTACCCCGGCTCCGTTGGTCGAGCCCTCAAACGTCTGGCTCCGGGCACGCTACCCAAACGTGTCCTCCAATCCATTCATCTCATTCGACGACGTCATCTCAACTATACATGGAGCTCTGATACATCGTCACTCAGTCTTCAAGCTGCGCCAACGGACAGTTCTTCTGTCATTAAATTTTTCACACTCAACGTCCAACACACCTTCACCAACAAATTGGCGCCACTTCGAAATTTTATCGAATTTCACGAATTTTTGGAGCTTCTTTACCTCCACGAAATAGGCACTACCAGTGCCACGTTTCGTTTTCATCCCCTTTATGAACCCTTTTTCTCTGTTTGGCGTCCGCAAGTGCTTGGGAGTCGCAATCCTCATTCGCAGAGTGGCCAGTTTTTCCTATGTTAAATCTGAAATCCGTTCTGACGGTCGTGGCGTGGCGGTATGGTTCTCCATGTACGGTACCCCTTTCCTAGCCGTCGGTCTGTATTTGCATGCGTCAGGACAATATGACGATTACGAGCCTTTCCTCTCGTGGGCCCAAGCCCTAGTCATCTCTACCCCTGACGCATGGTGTGTTGTTTTGGGTGACCTCAATCGCAATCCAGGGTGGGTGGCGGGATTCCCCCATGCCCCGCCAGACCTGTCTGATTTGTTCGACCAATGTGTTTTGGACGCTTTGCTCACGCGGGCCGAATTCACGTGTATTTCCCCCACTTGGATCGGCTCCCAGGGATGGAGCAATGTCCTTGACTACATTTTGGCACGTATCCCCACCACCCCCCCTAAGGCCTCCATTCACTCTTCGTCTCCTTTCCCTTCGGATCACTCCCCCGTCTCTCTCTCTTTGCCTTTGCAAGTCCAAAAATAGGAACCGGAACTGTGGGAAACGAAACGGCGCTACCATATTCCTGAAAAGATCCCTGTCACGTTGCGTCAACGTTTTAACTCATGCTTCACCCAACAGCTCCCATCTAACTGGCACGATCATACCGCCTCCGACATTTTTTGTCTCCTACAGCGGGGCATTTTGTTTGCATCGGAGGCGGTCTTCGGACCCCCAGGAAGTTCCAACTCCACATCCAGTGTGGTTGTTACGCAACAGCGTAACCTCAGCAACTTCCTTATAAAACACCCACGCTGGTGGGCC
This sequence comes from Eutreptiella sp. 'Long Island Sound 2002', assembly GCA_964036045.1. Lineage (NCBI taxonomy): Eukaryota > Euglenozoa > Euglenophyceae > Eutreptiales > Eutreptiaceae > Eutreptiella > Eutreptiella sp. 'Long Island Sound 2002'. The sequence goes on along the minus strand of CAXIWF010001143.1, from coordinate 46,668 downwards.
TCGATCCGCTAGGTCACCGCATTCTTACAGGTACGGGAGCAGATACATTCAGCTTGGCGAGTCATCGGTCTGGAACGACAACTGGGTGTAGTCCCCCTGAGGCAGGCATCGGAACCGCCCTCCAGTTCGTCTCATCGGGTGATCTACCGCAAACCCTACACACAGGCTTTAGACCCGAAGTATGTGGTATCTGTGTCTGTACCCCCTCATTTACATGCGGGCATTGTGCTGGACCAACTACGCCAGCGTCATTTGCGGCCCCTCACCCACTTAACACCATCACAAGTGTCTCAAATCATGGGGTGGGAGGCCCCCGGCGCCCTTTTTCATATTCCGGAGGTGGCTGTCGCTGACTTACGGGCAGCTCTGTCAGATACATCCCGGACCTCGCCGTATCGTGACCTCATAGAATACCCCATGATTTCCCTCCTCAACAATGGGCACTTGTCCATCTTAGCGAGTTTTTATAATCAGCTTCTTTCCGGAAGCAAGGTGGACCTCCTCCACTTCGGCGACTTCACCCTCCTCCCTAAGAAACGACCACATGGGGTGGTTGCGAATGGGCGTCCTTTGTCAAATCTTTCGGTCATTTAGAAATTGTTTTCCATGGTGATCACGAAAGCCCTGCAGACTTGGCTCACGGACCACGGCCGCAAATCCTGCACACAAATGGCCATGCGGCGTTCCACCTCCGTTGTCGACCTACTCCGCATCATTTATGACTGGACACAGCACCGATGGTGCAGTGGACTCTGGGCATTTCTCCTTTTGGATGATGTTATCCACGCGTTTGGCTCTGTGAGTCACGACACCTTACACTCCTCTCTCATTTCTGCGGGTGTGCATCCCTCTCTCACTGACCTCATCCTATATGCGGTTCGGCATCTCACTCTGCACATGGGGGGGGTATCAAGGGATCCGCCTCTTCCGGGCCATGTACGAGGCGGGCATGGGTCAGGGCGACCCAATTTCCGCGCTCCTTTACTGTTTAGTAAATGAGATCCGGGTTCAGCCTGTCCTGCAGCATGCCGGCCTCACCGACACCCCTGGGGGGCCCTTGCGGAACTTAGGCTGGATCGACGGCTCCTCGTGGATAGGCACATCACACGCCGACATTCAGCGTGTAGCCTCCCGTCTACCCATTGCCGGCAACTCTACCAATTTGTTTTCGGATGCTACAAAACCCGTTGGTTTCGGCACAACCTTACAAGGTAAGCGAGTCGTCTTTGGTCGCTAGGCAATCCAATTTTCCGGCATGCCTTTGCATATTCCGGAGGACATGGAATACATCCGGCTCCTCGGTAGGCACGCCCTACCTAATGTCTTTCATCGGCAGGACCTCCGAAAGCTCATCTGCCGTCGAGCCGTTGCGCCCATGTCTATGAGCACCCTACCTGCCCATTATCCGATTCACATGTATAATGCCGTCGCTGGCGGCATCCAGAGGTGGAGCTCAGCTATCCGCCCACCTCTACCACGTGCCATGCGTTTGGCCAACCTGCCGGTTGCTTCCCTTCTGCGAAATTTTTGGAATATCAGTGCGGATTCGCCGCCTGAAACCTTCCTACAGCCAGTTGCGGCTGGTTGGACTGGCCTGTGCAGTGCCCTGCCCACGATGGTTCTATCCTTCATGTCCACATACCAACACCAATTGAACCATCCCAACCCGCATGTTCGGGCGTCCACCCGGCACGGGCTCCTGCAAGCCCTCACTCGCTTCCACCGGGACATGCCCTGCCTGCGCCAGGGAATCCTGCATGTCTGTCCTGCTTACAGTGACGACCATTCCTTATTTGTCATGTGGTGTCACCGTCTATCCGTGGATGTACACGTTGCACCGCATCAGCTGCACATACCCCTCCTTCAGTGCCCTCTAAACCATGCCACGTCACAGTGGCAGGTTGAAGATGCCCACCTCTGGATGGCGATGCCCTACCACTCCCAGGATCAAGCCATCCGGTCTGGATGGCCTGTCCGCTTCCGTCCCACTACTTTTCCCGTCCCTTTTTCCGGTGATGTCTCTGCACTGCGGCCCGCTCTCCCAGACTTTTCATCCGCGCCCTCCGATGCCATCTTTATCCAAGACGCATCCTGGTTCCCGTCGGGATGCCACTCTGGATAGGCTGTGGCCGTTCTGGACGTGCATACAGATCACTTTGAGCTGCATCGAATCCCCATCCCTATTTTCTGCGACAACTCCTACCAAGCTGAGTTATATGTTGCCTGGGTGGTCCTGCGTGCTAGAGCTAGTGCACGCTGGTTCGTTCGTGATGAACGATGGTCCCTCACTGATTCCAACTCCTACATCACGGCACTTGGATCCCGTAATGACAGCACTTCCCCCCTCGTCACATCTCTCCCGGTTGCATGTCGTTCTTTAGTCAGGAACACCGCCCCTCCCCAACATTTGTATTCCCACCTCACTGGCACCTTCCTGGACTGCGTGATGGATGCCGTGGACAATCTAGCGCGGGAAGTGGGAATGTCCCAGACCCCACGGTACGGGTGGATCCCGGAGCTTCAGGTACTTCCGGTTCTCTTCACCCACGATGAGCGACAAGTGCAAGATTTCCAATCTTTCTTGAATAAAAAGATCCCCCCCTTTGTCCTCCACCACCTGCAAGTCCCATTCCACCCCCCTTCTCCGAGTCTGCTCTTGTACGAACGGGTAGTCATGACTGGTGCCATCAAATGGGGTGTTCATCTACGAACAGTTGCCATAAGACAAGGCCTTTACAACCCTCCTGCGGTAACCACTTGCTGCATGTGCGGAGCCATTGTCATCCCACGGCATTACACTCGCGACTGCCCACTCCTGGATCTCTTCCGCATTGCCATACACGCCCAACTTGCTATGGCTATCTCTGAGCTGGTTCCGCGTTGGTCAGTCAACTGCGTCACGTTGTCTGGTGTGCAGGCTTTTTTACGGAAATTCTCTGTTTGGCATCAGGGTTGGCCCAGCTGCCTTATCCGGTCCTATCGCGTATCCCTGTGCCAATATAGGTTTTAACGGCGAAATTACACATGCGGATGAGAAGCTTTTGCTCAGCAGGGGTGTCACGCGCAACGCGCTGCGTCATACTTTGGGTTTTGTGTTACGTACCGTCGTGGCCATTCACACCAATCATTGCTTGCCTGCCGTCCCGTCCTTGCCCGATTTCTGTGCCCAAATCTCCACTAATGAACGTTTATCCTTGTCATGGATCGAACCGAATCCAGAGGAAGTCCCGCCCTCCTCTTGGTCGGTCACCGCTCCTACGGCTATTCAATGGCCTCACCCTGCCATTTTACATTGGGTAGCCTCTGTTTTCACCATATCAATGTCTGTGCCCCGGTTGATCACCGGTGTGGGATTCACCCAACACCCCCCTACGCAGTCTTTATACTGGTTTTCTGCTGCCCCCTTGCAGGGTCGCACCCCACCCCCACATTTCACCGTAATCCGCGAATGCATGTTTGATCCACCGCAGCCAGATCTTCCCCCTTACTCTCTGCATGGTCGAGTGGTTTGGTCTATGGAGTATGGTTACCCGAGCCGACACCTCAGCTTATGGCTGGACGCTCAGCTACACATAGGACATCGACAAGCTGCACTTCGCCTCGTCATGCAGCGGGCCCTTTCCCTGGTGGGTCTTTTGCCCCGGCACAGCTATGCGGACATTACGGTGGCTCTCCTTGAAGTGGACTTGCACAAAAAGACGGCTTGGGCGACACTGACAACTTGAATGACTCTATCTGCGATTTCCTTGCGTGCGTCGTGCTTTGTCTCTACCCTTATCTCTGGCAGGTCTCACTTGGGTCAACGAGGGAACCAAGCTTCGTGATGAGATCCGTCGGCGTACGCATGGCCATCCCTAGGGCCAGGGAACGTATCACATTCCGCCGACAGCGTAGCTTACATGTGGGACTGTTCCGCCCGGGGGTCCTAGGTTAAATCCGTAGATACCCGATAGGTAGGGACTGTCTACACATTGCCTCTGATCTGACAGTAATGACCTCTAACCCGAGAGGCATTACTTGGGGGTATCGAATCTGGTGACATGTGAGGGGGGGTCACAGAGGGTCCCCCGTGTTTCTGTGCCCGACTCAGGCCACGGCGGGGTAAAAGCATAAGCTGGTCCCTCCTCCTCCTCCCCCCCCCCCGCGCCAATCATTCTATAATATGTGCCACACACACGTTCTCACAAGCACACGCACGCGCACGTGTGCACAACCACTCCCACATTCACCCACCCACCCACCCACCCACCCACGCACTCACGCACCCACCCACTCACTCACTCACTCACTCACTCACTCACTCACTCACTCACTCACTCACTCACTCACTCACTCACTCACTCACGCATTTTCACTCACTCACTGACACTGACTCACTCACTCATTCACTGACACAATCACTCACTCATTCACTGACACACCCGGTCACTCATTCACTGACACACCCACTCACTCATTCACTGACACACTTACTCACTCATTCACTCATTCACTCACACACCCACTCACTCATTCACTCACACACCCACTCACGCGCTCACTCACACACCCACGCACGCACTCACTCACTCACTCACTCACTCACTCACTCACACACCCACCCACCCACTCACTCACTCACTCACTCCACGCACTCCACCACGCACTGCACCACGCACTGCACCACCGACTCCACCACCCACTCCACCACGCACTCCACCACGCACTGCACAACGCACTGCACCACGCACTCCACCACGCACTCCCCCACCCACTCCACCACCCACTCCACCACCCACTCCACCACCCACTCCACCACCCACTCCACCACCCACTCCACCACCCACTCCACCACTCACTCCACCACCCAGTCCACCACCCAGTCCACCACCCACTCCACCACCCACTCCACCACCCACTCCACCACCCACTCCACCACCCACTCCACCACCCACTCCACCACCCACTCCACCACCCACTCCACTGGTGACCTGGCACCAGTCTAAAAACCCTCAGGATGGTAGCTGTGGGACAGATTGCCCACACGCACTGCCACGCTCGAAGCCAGTCGTGATACGTCTCGATTTCTCGTGCGTCTTCCCTGTGTCAGGCCGGGCCCACCCCGCCCGCCAACCGTCCAGGACCCCTCCCTGGGCCAGAGATGCAGTCCTGTGGGGGACAGATGCACATACGTGGCCTCCCCCCGACCGCCAGACGCCAACGTGGCGCCTGCCCCGACAGCTCTGCGCCGACATGGCGCGGGCTCAGTGGCAGGGCACCATCGTGGTGCCGCGAACGTACCCGTGTGCCGTCGTGGCGCGGCCTTCTGGGCAGAGCGCCGTCGTGGCGCGGCCTTCTCGGCAGAGCGCCACCGCGGCGCCGCCCAAACAGTCCAACGCCAACGTGGCGCCACTTCAGTGACAGCACACCACCGTGGTGCAGCCAACACGCACGTGTGCCGCCGTGGCGCAGTGTTCGGGGCACGGCGCCGTCGTGGCACTGCCCGGACAGCCCTATGCCTCCATGGCGCCAGTTCAGTGGCAGAGCGCCATCGTGGTGCCGCCAACGTACACGTGCGCCATCGTGGCGCAATCCTCAGGGCAGAACGCCACCGCGGCGCTGCCCAGCCAGCCCTGCGCCGACGTGGCGCCAGTTCAGTGACGTGGCACCACCGTGGTGCAATCAACGTGCACGTGCGCCGTCGTGGCGCAACCTTCAGGGCAGAGCGCCACCGTGGCGCTGCCCAAACGGTCTTCGTGCGCCAGCCTCGCCATGGCGTGTCCTCCAGGCCAATACTCGAGGCACCATGGCGGGGTCTGCACCTGGCGCTCCGCCAACCCCCGTGACACCCCGTGCAGAGGTGACGTGTCATCGGCGGTACTCACCGCCTCACGTGCCATTGACGAACGTCGCCGTCTCGCTCGGGCACCATCGTGGTGCCATTTTCTCGGTCACGTGCCGTCTCGGTACACGTATCGTGGGGCATGTCGTTTGGGCTCGGCCTTTGCGGCCGGGCGTCGTCGGTGACCTCCACGGCGGTGCACCACCGTGGTGCTATGGCCGTGACGCACGTCCCGCACTCACAGAACCCGGGGGTACCCAGGCCACCGGCGGTGCGCGTGATCGTGTAGCGTGACCGTACTCGCGACGCCGGCGGTACTCAGCCCACCGGCAGTGCGCATAGTCGTGCTGGGCCGCGTTCTATTTAGCCCGGCGGCGTTTTCAAGTCGGAGGTGATGCCCCGGGAGACCCACATCTTCCGTGCCCGTTGATCTTGGAACGCTTACTCGGGTGGATCCAGGACAGTTCGGAGCGGTTGGTGGCCGGGACCGGAGAGCAGATCGGGCCGTAGCGTTGTCGTACACCGACGTTGTGACCCAGACGGCCTGCTGGGAGGAGCGTTCTCAGGTGTGCGACGAGATTCGTCTTGCTCTAGCGGAGGTAAGACGGAGGACTCCCTCGGCAGAGCCTGCGTGGGGCCCCCGAGGGACGACGCCAAGGCTCACCGTACGTGGGACCGCGGCAGGCGCTCCTCCTCCTCCTCCTCCTCCCCCCCCCTCCACTCCACCACCCACTCCACCACCCACTCCACCACCCACTCCACCACCCACTCCACCACCCACTCCACCACCCACTCCACCACCCACTCCACCACCCACTCCACCACCCACTCCACCACCCACTCCACCACCCACTCCACCACCCACTCCACCACCCACTCCATTCCCACTCCACCACCCACTCCACCACCCACTCCACCACCCACTCCACCACCCACTCCACCACCCACTCCACCACCCACTCCACCACCCGCTCCACCACCCACGCCACCACCCACTCCACCACCCACTCCACCACCCACTCCACCACCCACTCCACCACCCACTCCACCACCCACTCCACCACCCACTCCACCACCCACTCCACCACCCACTCCACCACCCACTCCACCACCCACTCCACCACCCACTCCACCACCCACTCCACCACCCACTCCACCACCCACTCCACCACCCACTCCACCACCCACTCCACCCACTCCACTTACACCACCACCCACTCCACCACCCACTCCACCACCCACTCCACCACCCACTCCACCACCCACTCCAGTTCAGTTCAGTTTAGGTTTTGGGGCCTCCAGCGCCAGTGAACGATTGCCACTGACCTCACGTCCCCACGGATTGATGTTCACCCCACGAGCACGTAGATGCAAAATCCAATTCAAGCCAGTTTCAGCGTATGCGCCAGTTCTCGGAGGTCCACTTGTCCTGGGATGTCGTCCCATTCCACTGCCCACGGTCCCAGGCAGATCCGAAAATCCCTAGGCCACTCACTCGGTGCATGTCCTATGGTTACTGAGAGTGGATCACGTGAACACTGACCCGGTTCATAGACGACGGTTCGGGCCGTAGGCACCACCCTCACCCATGGAGGACGCGACTCCGGAGGGTTGAGTTGAGCCGATGAGACCGCCCCCACCATGAAGCTGATGAACACCGCGAGACCCCAGGGCCTGGTGAGCCCAGCTGGCACCATTTCTGATTGCTGCAGTGGCTCTATCACGGAGTCAGACCAGAGCACGTGTTGCACCGTATGCAGGAACACTAGGGAGAGAGATTGAACACGGGAGATCAAGGTTTTGGACTGCATGTTGTGTGGCATATAGATGAGCCCTGAGGTTGTAACCCACAGGATTCCCTCCCCTTGGCCCACATGATCATCATGCACAAGCCTGACCAGGAGGCTTACTGACTCGACTGAGACCCTTGCCTGTGTGAGACTTTGCATTTCCAGTGTCCATCCATCTAATTGCATGTCTTGAAGCAGGTCCCAAAAAGCACGATGCACTGCTGCACACACTTTGAGGCAGTTCTGAAACAGATGTTGGCCCCAGCCCTGCACCGAGGCTTTGCAGAACGGGCAGTACGCAGATCGGGGGTATTCGCGCAGCCCTGTGGCTGACCGCAGCCACACACACGCCCTGATCACCTCATTAGATATCTTGGCTTCGAGCACCAGGGGTGCCCATGCTGAGCCTGTCTGGCTGTAATACCTTGACAGAAATTGAGGCCTCGAGGCAAGAACCTCCGCATCATAGATGGCCGAAAGGACATTGGCGGGTCGCAGACATACTTTGCCTGACTTAAGAAGCACTGCATGCAGTGAAAGGAGGGGTAGTAGGGGAAGGACGGCGCCTTGAGGCTGGACCCCCGGTGTTTGTGATGGGTCGTGCGCCAGCGCTTGCGCCTGGGCCACTTCCGTGCTCCTGCCGGAGTCATGTTGGGCTTGGACATAGCCTTCCTCATAGCCCTGTTGGTTCACTATGGACACCACACTCCTGATGCAGCTGTCCAGCACATGGGAGCCTGACGATTTCGTCACCCCTTAATTTACTGCTGCACTCGTGCAGTCTGCCAAGAACAGGCACTTGGGCGCTCCAGCTTCCCTAGCCTTGTGAACTGCCAATAGTTTCCCAAACCATTCTGCCACTTGGGCATCAGGATCCTCAACACACCAGTGACACCACAACGCACCACACACTCCTGAGGCATCTAGGAAGACCACAGCACAGCCCACTGCTGTGCGCGTCGCTGATCCATCGGACACAGCGACAACATGATGTCCCTGCACCTTCCGGTACCACGCACCATGCACAGGGGCTTCTGTCACTTCCAAGTCGGGAGAGACACTGATGTACAGGCCTCTCTGCCGTAACTCGTCACAAAGCACCTGCGGGTCAGACCCTGGTATTCGTTGCCACTGGCTATCATACAGAAGGGCCCTAACGATACCCCTGGTGTAGACGCTCCGTGAGCACGCCGCTTGCAAGGTGACGAGCGTTCGCTGCAGACTCAGCCTGACATGCAGGACCGGGAATCCTAACCCACCAGCTGAGATTGGGGCACTAAGCAGGACATCCGAAAACCAGGCCGGCAGTGACAGAGCAGTGCGCGCACATTGCCGAACCGTTACTTGCAGGGGTTCACAAAACTCCGCTGGCACTGGTACTAAAGTGAACTTGAAATCTGTGGAGGAAACCGCATATGCCATGAGACACCTAAGCGCCAGGATACAGGACGGCCTGTGCTGAGTGATGGACCTCCTGACTGCCCTGAACTTGTCCCCTACTTTATCTCTATCAGCTCGTAGGCATTCAGCCATGACACACGGCACTCCGACGATTTTGAACCCACTCTTCTTCATCGGGAACTGCCCTAGCCGACAGAACACTTCATCTGCTGCGTAGATGAGGCGTCCATCTACAAATTTAATAAGGAAACACTGCAGTTTGGACGCATTCGGGGATGCGCCGGCATCATTGGCTAGAGAAGTACATTCATTCAGAACACACACAAAGTCTGCTTTGTTCAAACCGAACAACCTGCCATCGTCTGAAAAAATCAGCTCGGGGATTCTTACCCCTGGGAGACCCGGATGCTCAGGCGCTGGAACCTTGCGGTACAGCTCCAGAGACCTCAGGATTCTGGGTATCATGTACGATCCGACCCCCATGCTGTCTCCCTGTGTGCCTCCCTGTTTCAGCCTGTACGGCGGCGCTAGCCCGTACGGGGTCTGCAGGAAAACCTGGAAGGAAGAGAAAAACCAGTCCACCCACTCACCCCCGTCCAGGGAGGGGTTTTCCTGCAGGACTTATGAGAGACTGGGGCGGGAGACGTTGCAGAAAGCGTTGCTCTCGTCCCAGTCGCCACAGTATATGTGTCCGTTGTTCAGCGCCCAGTACGCGGTAAACCAGCGCACCAAGATGGCGAGAAAAAGGGGGGTAATTTCCTTTCTGTACGAAAATGTCCACGGTGGTATACCACCCACTCCACCACCCACGGCACCACCCACCCCACCACCCACTCCACCACCCACTCCACCACCCACTCCACCACCCACTCCACCACCCACTCCACCACCCACTCCACCACCCACTCCACCACCCACTCCACCACCCACTCCACCACCCACTCCACCACCCACTCCACCACCCACTCCACCACCCACTCCACCACCCACTCCACCACCCACTCCACCACCCACTCCACCACCCACTCCACCACCCACTCCACCACCCACTCCACCACCCACTCCACCACCCACTCCACCACCCACTCCACCACCCAGTCCACATCCCACTCCACCACCCACTCCACCACCCACTCCACCACCCACTCCACCACCCACTCCACCACCCACTCCACCACCCACTCCACCACCCACTCCACCACCCACTCCACCACCCACTCCACCACCCACTCCACTCACTCCCCACCACCCACTCCACCACCCACTCCACCACCTACTCCACTCACTCACTCCCCACCACCCACTCCACCACCCACTCCACCACCCACTCCACCACCCACTCCACCACCCACTCCACCACCCACTCCACCACCCACTCCACCCACTCCGCCCACTCCGCCCACTCCGCCCACTCCACCCACTCCACCCACTCCACCCACTCCACCCACTCCACCCACTCCACCCACTCCACCACGCACTCCACGCACTCCACGCACGCCACGCACGCCACGCACGCCACGCACGCCACGCACGCCACGCACACCACGCACGCCACGCACGCCACGCACGCCACGCACGCCACGCACCCCACGCACCCCACGCACCCCACGCACCCCACGCACCCCACGCACCCCACGCACCCCACGCACCCCACCCCCACCCCACCCCCACCCCACCCCCACCCCACCCCCACCCCACCCCCCCCCCACGCACCCCCCCACGCACCCCACCCACCCCACCCACTCCACCCACTCCACCCACTCCACCCACTCCACCCACTCCACCTACTCCACCCACTCGCCCCACTCCACCCACTCCACCCACTCCACCCACTCCACCCACTCCACCCACCCCACCCACCCCACGCACCCCACGCACCCCACGCACCCCACGCACCCCACCCACCCCACCCACTCCACCCACTCCACCCACTCCACCCACTCCACCCACTCCACCCACTCCACCCACTCCACCCACTCCACCCACTCCACCCACTCCACCCACTCCACCCACTCCACCCACTCCACCCACTCCACCCACTCCACCCACTCCACCCACTCCACCAACTCCACCCACTCCACCCACTCCACCCACTCCACCCACTCCACCCACTCCGCCCACTCCGCCCACTCCGCCCACTCCACCCACTCCACCCACTCCACCCACTCCACCCACTCCACCCACTGCACCACGCACGCCACGCACGCCACGCACGCCACGCACGCCACCCCCACCCCACCCCCACCCCACCCCCACCCCACCCCGACCCCACCCCCACCCCACCCCCAACCCACCCCAACCCCACCCCCACCCCACGCCCACCCCCCACCCAGCCCCCACCCAGCCCCCACCCAGCCCCCACCCAGCCCCCACCCAGCCCCCTCCCAGCCCCCTCCCAGCCCCCCCCAAGCCCCCTCCCAGCCAACCCCCTCCCAGCCCCCTCCCAGCCCCCTCCCAGCCCCCTCCCAGCCCCCTCCCAGCCCGCCCCCTCCCAGCCCCCTCCCAGCCCCCTCCCAGCCCCCTCCCAGCCCCCTCCCAGCCCGCTCCCAGCCCGCTCCCAGCCCGCTCCCAGCCCGCTCCCAGCCCGCTCCCAGCCCGCTCCCAGCCCGCTCCCAGCCCGCTCCCAGCCCGCTCCCAGCCCGCTCCCAGCCCGCTCCCAGCCCGCTCCCAGCCCGCTCCCAGCCCGCTCCCAGCCCGCTCCCAGCCCGCCCCCAGCCCGCTCCCAGCCCGCTCCCAGCCCGCTCCCAGCCCGCTCCCAGCCCGCTCCCAGCCCGCTCCCAGCCCGCCCCCAGCCCGCCCCCAGCCCGCCCCCAGCCCGCCCCCAGCCCGCCCCCAGCCCGCCCCCAGCCCGCCCCCAGCCCGCCCCCAGCCCGCCCCCAGCCCGCCCCCAGCCCGCCCCCAGCCCGCCCCCAGCCCGCTCCCAGCCCGCTCCCAGCCCGCTCCCGGCCCGCTCCCAGCCCGCTCCCAGCCCGCTCCCAGCCCGCTCCCAGCCCCCTCCCAGCCCGCTCCCAGCCCGCTCCCAGCCCGCTCCCAGCCCGCTCCCAGCCCGCTCCCAGCCCGCTCCCAGCCCGCTCCCAGCCCGCTCCCAAGGCGCTCCCAGCCCGCTCCCAGCCCGCTCCCAGCCCGCTCCCAGCCCGCTCCCAGCCCGCTCCCAGCCCGCTCCCTCACTCACTCACTCACTCACTCACTCACTCACTCACTCACTCACTCACTCACTCACTCACTCACTCACTCACTCACTCACTCACTCACTCACTCACTCACTCACTCACTCACTCACTCACTCACTCACTCACTCACTCACTCACTCACTCACTCACTCACTCACTCACTCACTCACTCACTCACTCACTCACTCACTCACTCACTCACTCACTCACTCACTCACTCACTCACTCACTCACTCACTCACTCACTCACTCACTCACTCACTCACTCACTCACTCACTCACTCACTCACTCACTCACTCACTCACTCACTCACTCACTCACTCACTCACTCACTCACTCACTCACTCACTCACTCACTCACTCACTCACTCACTCACTCACTCACTCACTCACTCACTCACTCACTCACTCACTCACTCACTCACTCACTCACTCACTCACTCACTCACTCACTCACTCACTCACTCACTCACTCACTCACTCACTCACTCACTCACTCATGTCATGTCATGTCATGGAGCGCTAGAGCCATCGTCCGCTGGCCCGCCCAGTGGGCGTCCATCGGCAGAACGTCTAGCCGTTACACACACACGCACTCCGATGGAATGGGCCCCAGGTGAGGGGGGGCCGAGAGCACCATGCATGGCGCGAAGAAGAGAGGCGCCCGGACCAAGCAAGGTCCACCACGGGCAGGCGAGCGGACGCTCAGAAACACCAGTCCCGCCGACAGGCCCCGGCTTTCTGGGAACTGGTGGGTCTCACCTTTGATGGAATGGGCCCCAGGTGAGGGGGGGCCGAGAGCACCATGCATGGCGCGAAGAAGAGAGGCGCCCGGACCAAGCAAGGTCCACCACGGGCAGGCGAGCGGACGCTCAGAAACACCAGTCCCGCCGACAGGCCCCGGCTTTCTGGGAACTGGTGGGTCTCACCTTAGACGGTCGACGCGCGCACTCGAGGCACACTTGGTGAGGCAGTGGTGCGTCTGCCCCTCACAGGCTGCACCGCTGACCCCGGGGGGCGCCCGGGGTGGGTGGCGGCGTCGTCGGCCGGCCTGACTTGGCACTCACTCACTCACTCACTCACTCACTCACTCACTCACTCACTCACTCACTCACTCACTCACTCCACTCCACTCCACTCCACTCCACTCCACTCCACTCCACTCCACTCCACTCCACTCCACTCCACTCCACTCCACTCCACTCCACTCCACTCCACTCCACTCCACTCCACTCCACTCCACTCCACTCCACTCCACTCCACTCCACTCCACTCCACTCCACTCCACTCCACTCCACTCCACTCCACTCCACTCCACTCCACTCCACTCCACTCCACTCCACTCCACTCCACTCCACTCCACTCCACTCCACTCCACTCCACTCCACTCCACTCCACTCCACTCCACTCCACTCCACTCCACTCCACTCTGGTGACCTGGCACCAGTCTAAAAACCCTCAGGATGGTAGCTGTAGGACGGATTGCCTACACGCACTGCCACGCTCGAAACCAGTCGTGAACCGTCGTGATAGTCGTGCCACCACGTGACTCAGCTCTGCCATCGTGGCCCCCTCTCCGCTCCACTCCACCCGTATGGTGCACTCTCTCTCTCCCTCTTCGTCCCGTGTCTCCAAGGGCTGAGTGCCGCACCTCAAGTGCGTCCCTCCCCCTTGCAAGCCGTTTCCTGCTCACAGTGGGCACGTCGTTATACGTTCGTCTCTGGCAAGACGTCGACCTCGCCGTGGCAATCTTCCAGGCCGCTACGCGGGGAGCCGCGACGGGGACTGCATTCGACGTATCCGCCGCTCAAGCGTGACGCCTTGTGCAGGGGTATCATCAGTCGTCCGATTCGGCGTCCCAACGTGGGGCCCCTCGCTCCCGTGCGCCACTAGGGTTGCAGCACCACGCGCCAGCGCGGTGCTCCCCTCGCACCCCCGTCCTGTGTGTCCTGGGACCCCCGCTCACCGACCCGGTCCGCCAGGCGGCCCCATGTTACTCCGCGCCATCGCGCCATGCTCTTTGTTTTGTCACACTATGGCCACGCTCGTGGTACCCCTTGTTTCACTCCTGCGCGCCCCATCCGACTGGGGCTGCCTATGATGTCAGTGCACCTCCGTTTGCCGACACCTCGATCTGCTCCCCCCCCCCAATATATTGCGGCCACAGGCCACCCGCTCTTTTCTCGCCACAGCTACCATGTCAGACCGCTCAACACCGTCCCAGGACACCCCCTCTCCCGCCCCCGACACCGGTCGAGGCGGCGCCATTCGTCAGGGGCCGTTCCCCATGTTTCTGATGGACATCGCCCAGTCCGACGATGCTGATCGTCTGCTGCGAGAACTGGACATGCTGAAGGATGACGCACTGGAAGCGGCAGATACGGCTATCCAGGCCACCGACCCCGCCCTGGCTGACTTGTGTGATGCCCTGCGATGGACGGCTGCCACCGGCGACATCCAGGCTATTACAGCGGTGACGGGGGTGTGGACGCCGCGGGGGCTCCTGCTCACAGCCACCGTAACGGTCGCCGCAGGCCCGTCTGACACGAAGGTCATCGAACACGTCCCCCTGTCGCTGGTACAAGGGGGCCCACTGCTGGAGTATATCTCCAAGGACCCTGAGGCCCTCACAGCGGCTCTCGTCACACGGTGGAGCCCAAGCCATGCCCCAATTTCGGCGTCACGCCTCCGCGGCCAAGTCTTCAAGGGCCTGTACACAGCCCGCGAACAGCCACCACCCGTCGACACTGCCGGCCCTCCGGACATCCAAAGCCAGAAGGTCTCCCACAAGATCCACAAGCCCATCAGCCAGTTCCTTGCCCCCCACCTCAGACCGTCCTGGGACCGCCTCCGCACCCGAGACGTAGTTGCGGCCTTTTGGGCGCTACCCAACGACGTACATGCGGTCCTGCAGGCAGCCCACATCCCGACAGCAGACCTCGTCCCGCTGAAGTTCGGGCTCCTAACGTGGGCCTCCTCCGTCTGCCTCACAGGACAGTACACGCCAGCCCCCGTTCCCACACCCCCCGCCCTCGCCAACAAGGGCATGTGGACCCCCGAGCAGCTGCGGCCGCTGCTCGAGTGCTCGATCTTGCCGATCCGCAGCGTGGAGCTGCTGCATCAGATCGAGCAGGCTGGCGAGCACTCCTGGGCCACAGCCCCCACTTTCGCCCTGCTGCAGGCCGGCATCGCCGACACCGCCAACCCGCCCCCGCTCACGCCGCCCAGCCACGCACCTTACCTCACCAAAGGGCAAGCGGCGCCCAGCCCCGCCGGCACTCTGTTCGCCACGGCGGCGTTCACCCCCGCGTCAGCCCTGTACAAGGCCCAGGGCAAGCCCACCCCCTCAGGGTCCGAGCCATCGCCTTCGTCACTGTTGCCCGAACAGACAAGGCTTTCTTTCAATCTCCCAGAGCCTGCTTCCCAGGTACCACCGGCTGCCGCGGACCCCACGCCTCCGGAGTCACCGGCCCCGGCCGTCGGGTCGGCCCCCCCCAGCCCCTCCCAGGTGGGGGAGCCTTTTGTCCCGGACCTGGATGTCACAGCCTACTCCACCGACTACGCTCAATTGCATGACGAGTATGAGGCCCAACGACGGGAGCTGGCCGTGGCACGGGGCGACCTGGAGTCCCTCACGCGGGATCTGGACGCGATGCGCACCGAACGGGATAATGCCCAGCAGCAGGCCCAGCGTTGCGCCGCGGCACAGCGGCAGACCGAAGCCGTCAGGCTCAACAACTTCATCAGGTCGGTACCCCCCCTCCTGTCCATCGCCACCAGACTCCACGGCCTCCAGTCCACGCCGCCGGCATTCGCCAACGCCGTGCGCAGTACCGTTCCGGCTTCGTTCGAGCTGCCCCCCCCCGGCTCTCAGCAGTTCCTGGTCCTCGTGCCGGTCATCCTCGCCGCAGCAGTTCTCACCTCGCCCCAGGCACCCAACCTCGAGGAGTTGGCCGACGTCCTCCGTAGGGCTATGGCCGCGCCAGGCGCCGTGCCGGTCCCGGAGGCCCCTGCGCGTGCGCCCGGACTGTCGTTCGCAGTCCCGGAACCGATCCCTAAGCCGAGGGCGGTCTCTGCCTTTCGGGCACCGGGCGCGACCGCCCAGCCGCCGCCGTCTCTGCCGTCGCCTGCCGATGCCGCCCTGACCGACCTGCTGGAGTGGATCCCGGGGATCCCCAAGGGCTGTGAGGACGAGGTTGCGCATGCGCTCCACCTCCAGCTCTTCCGCCAGTACGGCGCGAAGGTCGACACCCTCCCGCAGTCGCCGATCCGGGAGCAGTGGGCCTGGGTCCACAGCCACGCGCCCAGCCTGCCCGGCATCGCAGAAGTCCTGCGCTCCTTCCTCTCCAACCCCCCTGCAGTCCAGCAGGTTTCCGCCAGCCCAGCCACCTCCCCATCAGAAGCTGCAGCCGCCAACCAGGCACAGGGCGCAGCGAAAAAGAAGGGGTATACACCCCAAAAAATCGATCCGCAAGTCTACTCGAAAGCCCTGTGGGTCGGCTGGCAAGAAGTCGACGATCCGCCGTCCGGTGAAGTTGATGCAGGACTCCTCGGTGGTATCCTTCGGGATAAATTTGGTGCAGGCCTTTCCTCTATTACTGAAGAACAATTGAACCATACATCCAAGTTCACAATCGTCGGAATCCGACCAGCAGAGTACGAGCGCGGCATGCGACTGACGAGGCAACACACGGCTCGTGGCTGGCGAGTGACGTGGGCCGAATCGAAGAAACAGCCGTTTACGCCCTGGGTGCCTGACCCTGACCGAGACCGAGACCGTCCGCCCCGGAAGACTCATCGGGGAAGCCGCGGGAAGCAGCGCCGTCCACGGGACCCTGACGATCAGGTGGACCTTACGGCAACGTCGGGATCGGACGGAGAACCAGACTCCAAATATCAGCGCAGGTACAGCCCCCGCCGCTCGGACCGGTCCCCGTCCCGCCGCCGCAGCCCAGGCCATCGCCGCGACAGCCCGCCGCCGAGGCGTCGCAGCGCGTACCGCGATGAGCCACAAGCGCTCTCCAGCCGCCACGACCACCATGCAGCAGCCCCCCTCCTGCCCTACCCGTACTCGGGGGACCCCCACGACCCCCGAGTGGCCATGGCCCACAACCCCTACGCTCCCCCGCCCTGGAGCCCCCCAGCCGACCCCCACCGCTACCAGCCGTACTTCGGTCGGCGTCCGCGGGACCGGTAACCCGGGACATGGCGGGGCGCAACGAGGACATCCCTGCCGCCGTGTCTCAGCTCCGCCACTCCCACCTCGACGGCGTCCCCCATGTCCGGGACCTGCACCTGGGCGCATACACTCCCAGCTCCCCCCCCAGAGAGTGGGGCCTGGTACCGGTACCGGCCTCGGGCACTGCCCAGTTCATCACGCCCCCCTATGCCCTCGAAATGTGCCTGCACCTGCCGGTGGGGGTGCACTACTACCGGGCGTGCAGCGGGGCGGACCCCTGGCCCCGTAACGTTCTGTCGTTAGTGGGCGCCGTGCACTGTGTGCAGGTGACGGGCTCCCATCAGTTGCAGCTCTGCCGCAAGGGCCTGCCACCCACCTCCTTCATCTTGCCCGAGCATCACCACGTGGTCCTCCCACAATCCCTACACAGCCGCGTCTCCATCACAGCCACAGGCCTCACCCGGGCCAGTGTCTTGGCGATGGCGGCCACGTACCACCACCGGCACCTCCGCAAGTGGGTGCGAGGCCTACCTTGCGCCCTCCCCGCAGCCGTGGACCGCAAGCTAACCCGGCACTCCACCGCCGCCAGCTCCTGCCCTGGCCCCCCCCCCACCGGCCACGTGTCGCCCCGCCCAGACGTGATGACCCTCAACGTGCAGATGTCCCTGCGACCCAAGCTCCGCGCCCTGGACGTCCTGGTGCGCGAGTGCCAGTACCCGCTAACCCTGCATGTTCAAGAAGCGGGGCCCCAGATCATCCAACGGGTGCACCCCCTGTACCACACCATCCAGGCACCTGCAAGAATAGCTGGGGGATGTGCCACCCTCCTCTACAGGACCCCGGACCTGGTCGTGACCGGCCACAGCGCCCACCCGTCGGGACGAGCCCTCGTCACGCACTTCACCATGGCTGGCGTGACCCACTGCCACGCCAACGTGTATCTCCCCGCCGACGGGAACCTCGACACACTCCAAGAAGTCCTGGATTGGGTGTACCCGTACCTCCTCCTCACCCCGGCTAGAGTGGTTGTCCTGACAGGGGACCTGAACGCCAACTGCCGCTGGGTCTCGCACCTCCCTGTCTCCCCTGCCTCCCTCTGTGACCTCGTCCTCCCCACGCTCACGCGCCTTGGGATGCGCCGTCTACGCCCCCTTGCGGAGGCCCCCACGTGGGTGAGCCCGCAAGGTTTCGCCGGTGCCCTGGACCACATCTTCCTCCGCGCCCCTTCGGAGGCAGCCCACACCACGGAGGTGCGCTCCGATTCCAGTTTCCCATCTGACCACCTACCCGTGACTGCCACCCTCCATGACCTCCCGCCAGCGCCCCAATTGGTATGCCCTTCGAAAAAGGGCCGCTTCCCCATCCCGCGAGAGCCCCTCGCCAGCCAGCTCCGCACCCTCAACGACACCTTTCGGGCCGAACTCGCTGCGCCGCCCCCAGGCGCACCCGCAGCGCAGCCACGCTATACCGAGGTGACCTCAGCGCTATACACCGCGGCTACGGCTGCCTACGGGCCCCCCGTCCCCAGCCAGCCGGTACCGTCGACGGTACGTGTCCACGTCACCAACCTTCAACGCTACACGCTCGCCTACCCGGATTGGGCGTCCCAATCGTCACACCTCGTGGAGGTCGCCCGCCTCAAAGAGCGCATCCGAGCGGCCTGGGACGTTCTCCTTCTGGAGAAGGATGTAGGGTTGGCGCCCCTACCCGCTGCCCCTGGCCAACCCACCAAAGTGGACTACCGCCGCACGTTGGGGGCGCGCTACGTACCCCCAGCGGATCCGGTCTACGTGGTGGGCGTCCCAGTACCTCTTCATCAACAAGCCGCAGTGGCGTTGGACCAGCTGCGCCAAAGGCACCTTGCCCCTCTTGAGGCGCTCTCACTCGCGCGCGTCCGGACCATCACGGGATGGGAGGAAAGGCCGCTCGGCCCACCACCCAACGCCACCACCGCAAACCTGCGGGCCATCATCCGCCGGGCGGCGGCCACTGTGCCGTACCACGACTTACTGGAGTACCGGCTGTTCGGACAATTGGAGGATGCCCAGTTTGCGGCGATCGTGAGCTTGATCAACAGTATTCTCCGTGGGGTGCCCGTGCCCCAGGCACACTCTGCAGACTTCATCAACCTTCCGAAAAAGACGCCGCACGGCCCCATTGCGAACGGCAGACCGCTGACCAATCTGGCCACGATATGGAAGCTCACGGCTGCCCTCATCAAAGACCACTACCAGCCCCGCCTGGTTCAGAACGGCATCCTGCCGCCCTACCAGTTCGGGATGTCCCCGCACTGCTCCTCCGTGGAGCTACTCCGCGTCCTACACGATGTATGGTGGGACCGCTGGCGCAGGCGCCTTGAAGCGTGGGTCCTGTCGGACGATGTCCGCCACGCGTATGGCTCCATCAACCACACCACCGAGTACGCCGTCCTCACCGCCGCAGGGATCTCCCCGGCCGACGCCGCGACCCTTCAGCACCACGACCGCGCCCTTGAGGTGCACATGGGGGGAGCTGACGGACGCTCTCCGTCCTCCACCCGGCTGGGGGCCGGCACGGGGCAAGGATGCCCCGTGTCCGGCATGAAGTACTGCATATATGGCGAGGTTCGGGGGCACGAAGCCTGCCGTTCCGTCCCCCCCACCGACACCCCCGCGGGCCCGCTGAACCGGGTTCTCCTGATGGATGACACCCAGTGGCTGCCCGGCGACCGTTGCCATTTACCCACCCTTGCCAGCGGCATTGAGAGAGCGGGCCGCCTCACCAACCTCCACTCAGACCCAACAAAAACGGTCTTGATCGGCACCGACATGCGCGATGGTCAGGTCTATTTCCTCAACGACACGGTATACCTCAATGGTCACCCCGTGCGATGTGCCACGAGCCAGGACTACGTCCGCGTCCTTGGCCGCCATGCCCTTCCCCACCTCTTCCATCCCGTCGACTCCCGGCGCCTGTTCTCGGGCGCCCGCGCTGCATGCCGAGCGCTCCGCGCCCCACGGCTCCCCGCCCACTACCCCCTCGCCATGTATACTGCCAAGTGTCATGGGACGGTCAACTGGTTTACCAGTGTCCGCCCCCCCTCCTACGGGGCCCTGCGCGTGCTGGACGCCATGACCGCCTCGGCCATGCGCGCCACCGCTGGGTGGACCCTCTCCGCCTCTGCTCACTTCCTCCGTGAGGTCCCCGAAGGGGGAGTCGGTATACCCCCGGCACCGGTCGTTGGGTTTACTAACTTCTTCAGCGTCTACATCCGACACCTGAACCACCCCAACTCCCTGGTCTGCCGGTCCACGCGCCACGGGCTCCTCACTGCCCTCTGGCGGTTCCATCCTTCCCAGCCCTGCCTCACCCCGGAACTCGGACTCCGGTGCACCGCACACCCCACGGACCACGATCTATTTGTTGCCCTGTGCCACCGGTGCGACATCGCCATCCACTTACCCCCTGACAGCCATCTGCCACACCACACCCCCCATGTGCTGGCCCTGTCGTCGCCCGGACTCGAGGTCCAGGACACCCACGCGTGGATGCTTGCGGGCCATCGCAGTACAGAGGACGCGCGACGCAAGGGGTGGCCCCGGGCCTCGCCCCGCCCCACTCCGCCGGTCGGCACCGTCCCCCCGGTTAGACGCTGCCAAGCGGTGACTGCGACCGTCCCCGCGTTCTCCTGGCTCCCTGAGAACTATGGGATCCTCCACGACGCGTCGTGGTGCCCGAAGACCCGGCGCTGCGGCGGGGCAGTGGCGGTGTTCTGCCCCGTCACCTTCCGGTACCAGGTGTACCCCGTCCCCATCCCCTTGAGGCTGGACAACGCCTACACGGCGGAGCTGTACACGGCATGGGTGGCCCTCACCGCCAAGGGGCCCTCAGCCGACCCTGCCATCGGCTTCCGATCCGGTGCGTGGCACTTCGCGGACTGCAAAGGGTACATCACGGCGCAGGAAAGGCGCCGCGAGCCGGAAGACTCGCTGCAGGGAGATCTCATAAGATCGTGTCGCGACATGGCCTACGGTCATGCCCCTCCCCATCACCTCTATTCCCATATCGCCGGCACCTGGCTCGATACCCTGCTGGACCGGGTGGACGAAGCGGCAGGGCAGGCTGCGGACAATTGCCCGGACGCCGTGGGGTGGCTCGGCCCCCTACAGAAACCACGCGTCTGCTTCTCCCACGCGGGCCTCCAGGTCCACGACGCCGTGCCCCACGCGCGCCGCGCCTTGCTCGCCTCCCACCACGCCTTCTCTGCGTCCCCCCCACCACAACACCTCCCCGACCTCAACGAGTACGCCAACATCGTCAGCCACGGTCTCATCACGTGGGGGGACCACCTCACGGTCACCGGCATCCGCCTCTCCCTGTTCCCCCCAAGAGATACGTCCTGCCCCCTCTGCACCATGCCCGCCTCCGGGGACCATATCCTCTCGTGCCCGCTAGACCCGCTCATCCGCGCCCACTACCATCGGTGGCTTGCGGCCCGACTCTCTCAGAGGTGCCATGCCTGGCGCCACTGTACGCCCACTGCTTGGGGCACCCTCGTCCTTTGGGGGGACGAGCCGTTCATACTGGCTGTGGATGGCTCCCCGGCCCACCACACCGTCGCAACCTACACTGTTGGTCGCCTCGGAGCCATCTCCACGCCACACAGGGATGCCCTGCTGCACAGAGGTCTGCGTCCTGCGCGTCTCCGTCGCCTACTCTGCGATGTCGTTCTCACTACCGTTCTCCTACATAAGCGGCACGCGGTGCCCGTTCTACCTCTTGCCGACTACCTCTCTCCCCTACCGCGGGCCCCTGTTAACCAGTCCCTCGCCGACGATCCACCGCCAGAGTGGTATCACGTAGCCAACTGGGCCCCAACGCCCGGCTCGGGCAGGTGGCCGGCCTGGGACGTCCTCCTAGGACTCTGGCTATCAGGGGACCTCCTCCTGGCCCCTAAGGTGAAGTCCGCCATCTCCACCCGGAACAAGCGCAGTCCGTACCGCGTCCTGTATGTGTACAACGAGACGAACCAGATGTCGCCGGCCGTACAGCGGGAGATTGAGCTGGAAGCCCATGACGTGATCATCTTGGACAGTCTCGGACGGCACGGGCTTGCCCCCCATCTCCCGGATCGACGCCGCCTCTGGGCCATCCATTACGGTGGCAATGGACGGAGCCTGGAGGCCGGCCTCTGTGGAGATGTGATCCCCTCGTGGTGTGCCGCACTACATTCCGCGTTCTCGGCCATCCTCACTGCGGCTTCCCAAGGACCCCGCACGGTCTTTAAGGACATGCAGGTGGCCATGGGTCGGCCCGCCCCGTGGCCCTGTCCCCGCCCGTGACCCGTCCTCGACCTCACGCGCCCGGACCGCTCCGGTGCTGCGCGCAGTCGTGCCAGACCGCGCTCCTTGTCTGGCGGCGTTCTAAGTCGGAGGTGATGCCCCGGGAGACCCACATCTTCCGTGCCCGTTGATCTTGGAACGCTTACTCGGGTGGATCCAGGACAGGTCGGAGCGGTTGGTGGCCGGGACCGGAGAGCAGATCGAGCCGTAGCGTTGTCGTACACCGACGTTGTGACCCAGACGGCCTGCTGGGAGGAGCGTTCTCAGGTGTGCGACGAGATTCGTCTTGCTCTAGCGGAGGTAAGACGGAGGACTCCCTCGGCAGAGCCTGCGTTTGGCCCCCGAGGGACGACGCCAAGGCTCACCGTACGTGGGACCGCGGCAGGCGCTCCTCCTCCTCCTCCTCCTCCTCCACTCCACTCCACTCCACTCCACTCCACTCCACTCCACTCCACTCCACTCCACTCCACTCCACTCCACTCCACTCCACTCCACTCCACTCCACTCCACTCCACTCCACTCCACTCCACTCCACTCCACTCCACTCCACTCCACTCCACTCCACTCCACTCCACTCCACTCCACTCCACTCCACTCCACTCCACTCCACTCCACTCCACTCCACTCCACTCCACTCCACTCCACTCCACTCCACTCCACTCCACTCCACTCCACTCCACTCCACTCCACTCCACTCCACTCCACTCCACTCCACTCCACTCCACTCCACTCCACTCCACTCCACTCCACTCCACTCCACTCCACTCCACTCCACTCCACTCCACTCCACTCCACTCCACTCCACTCCACTCCACTCCACTCCACTCCACTCCACTCCACTCCACTCCACTCCACTCCACTCCACTCCACTCCACTCCACTCCACTCCACTCCACTCCACTCCACTCCACTCCACTCCACTCCACTCCACTCCACTCCACTCCACTCCACTCCACTCCACTCCACTCCACTCCACTCCACTCCACTCCACTCCACTCCACTCCACTCCACTCCACTCCACTCCACTCCACTCCACTCCACTCCACTCCACTCCACTCCACTCCACTCCACTCCACTCCACTCCACTCCACTCCACTCCACTCCACTCCACTCCACTCCACTCCACTCCACTCCACTCCACTCCACTCCACTCCACTCCACTCCACTCCACTCCACTCCACTCCACTCCACTCCACTCCACTCCACTCCACTCCACTCCACTCCACTCCACTCCACTCCACTCCACTCCACTCCACTCCACTCCACTCCACTCCACTCCACTCCACTCCACTCCACTCCACTCCACTCCACTCCACTCCACTCCACTCCACTCCACTCCACTCCACTCCACTCCACTCCACTCCACTCCACTCCACTCCACTCCACTCCACTCCACTCCACTCCACTCCACTCCACTCCACTCCACTCCACTCCACTCCACTCCACTCCACTCCACTCCACTCCACTCCACTCCACTCCACTCCACTCCACTCCACTCCACTCCACTCCACTCCACTCCACTCCACTCCACTCCACTCCACTCCACTCCACTCCACTCCACTCCACTCCACTCCACTCCACTCCACTCCACTCCACTCCACTCCACTCCACTCCACTCCACTCCACTCCACTCCACTCCACTCCACTCCACTCCACTCCACTCCACTCCACTCCACTCCACTCCACTCCACTCCACTCCACTCCACTCCACTCCACTCCACTCCACTCCACTCCACTCCACTCCACTCCACTCCACTCCACTCCACTCCACTCCACTCCACTCCACTCCACTCCACTCCACTCCACTCCACTCCACTCCACTCCACTCCACTCCACTCCACTCCACTCCACTCCACTCCACTCCACTCCACTCCACTCCACTCCACTCCACTCCACTCCACTCCACTCCACTCCACTCCACTCCACTCCACTCCACTCCACTCCACTCCACTCCACTCCACTCCACTCCACTCCACTCCACTCCACTCCACTCCACTCCACTCCACTCCACTCCACTCCACTCCACTCCACTCCACTCCACTCCACTCCACTCCACTCCACTCCACTCCACTCCACTCCACTCCACTCCACTCCACTCCACTCCACTCCACTCCACTCCACTCCACTCCACTCCACTCCACTCCACTCCACTCCACTCCACTCCACTCCACTCCACTCCACTCCACTCCACTCCACTCCACTCCACTCCACTCCACTCCACTCCACTCCACTCCACTCCACTCCACTCCACTCCACTCCACTCCACTCCACTCCACTCCACTCCACTCCACTCCACTCCACTCCACTCCACTCCACTCCACTCCACTCCACTCCACTCCACTCCACTCCACTCCACTCCACTCCACTCCACTCCACTCCACTCCACTCCACTCCACTCCACTCCACTCCACTCCACTCCACTCCACTCCACTCCACTCCACTCCACTCCACTCCACTCCACTCCACTCCACTCCACTCCACTCCACTCCACTCCACTCCACTCCACTCCACTCCACTCCACTCCACTCCACTCCACTCCACTCCACTCCACTCCACTCCACTCCACTCCACTCCACTCCACTCCACTCCACTCCACTCCACTCCACTCCACTCCACTCCACTCCACTCCACTCCACTCCACTCCACTCCACTCCACTCCACTCCACTCCACTCCACTCCACTCCACTCCACTCCACTCCACTCCACTCCACTCCACTCCACTCCACTCCACTCCACTCCACTCCACTCCACTCCACTCCACTCCACTCCACTCCACTCCACTCCACTCCACTCCACTCCACTCCACTCCACTCCACTCCACTCCACTCCACTCCACTCCACTCCACTCCACTCCACTCCACTCCACTCCACTCCACTCCACTCCACTCCACTCCACTCCACTCCACTCCACTCCACTCCACTCCACTCCACTCCACTCCACTCCACTCCACTCCACTCCACTCCACTCCACTCCACTCCACTCCACTCCACTCCACTCCACTCCACTCCACTCCACTCCACTCCACTCCACTCCACTCCACTCCACTCCACTCCACTCCACTCCACTCCACTCCACTCCACTCCACTCCACTCCACTCCACTCCACTCCACTCCACTCCACTCCACTCCACTCCACTCCACTCCACTCCACTCCACTCCACTCCACTCCACTCCACTCCACTCCACTCCACTCCACTCCACTCCACTCCACTCCACTCCACTCCACTCCACTCCACTCCACTCCACTCCACTCCACTCCACTCCACTCCACTCCACTCCACTCCACTCCACTCCACTCCACTCCACTCCACTCCACTCCACTCCACTCCACTCCACTCCACTCCACTCCACTCCACTCCACTCCACTCCACTCCACTCCACTCCACTCCACTCCACTCCACTCCACTCCACTCCACTCCACTCCACTCCACTCCACTCCACTCCACTCCACTCCACTCCACTCCACTCCACTCCACTCCACTCCACTCCACTCCACTCCACTCCACTCCACTCCACTCCACTCCACTCCACTCCACTCCACTCCACTCCACTCCACTCCACTCCACTCCACTCCACTCCACTCCACTCCACTCCACTCCACTCCACTCCACTCCACTCCACTCCACTCCACTCCACTCCACTCCACTCCACTCCACTCCACTCCACTCCACTCCACTCCACTCCACTCCACTCCACTCCACTCCACTCCACTCCACTCCACTCCACTCCACTCCACTCCACTCCACTCCACTCCACTCCACTCCACTCCACTCCACTCCACTCCACTCCACTCCACTCCACTCCACTCCACTCCACTCCACTCCACTCCACTCCACTCCACTCCACTCCACTCCACTCCACTCCACTCCACTCCACTCCACTCCACTCCACTCCACTCCACTCCACTCCACTCCACTCCACTCCACTCCACTCCACTCCACTCCACTCCACTCCACTCCACTCCACTCCACTCCACTCCACTCCACTCCACTCCACTCCACTCCACTCCACTCCACTCCACTCCACTCCACTCCACTCCACTCCACTCCACTCCACTCCACTCCACTCCACTCCACTCCACTCCACTCCACTCCACTCCACTCCACTCCACTCCACTCCACTCCACTCCACTCCACTCCACTCCACTCCACTCCACTCCACTCCACTCCACTCCACTCCACTCCACTCCACTCCACTCCACTCCACTCCACTCCACTCCACTCCACTCCACTCCACTCCACTCCACTCCACTCCACTCCACTCCACTCCACTCCACTCCACTCCACTCCACTCCACTCCACTCCACTCCACTCCACTCCACTCCACTCCACTCCACTCCACTCCACTCCACTCCACTCCACTCCACTCCACTCCACTCCACTCCACTCCACTCCACTCCACTCCACTCCACTCCACTCCACTCCACTCCACTCCACTCCACTCCACTCCACTCCACTCCACTCCACTCCACTCCACTCCACTCCACTCCACTCCACTCCACTCCACTCCACTCCACTCCACTCCACTCCACTCCACTCCACTCCACTCCACTCCACTCCACTCCACTCCACTCCACTCCACTCCACTCCACTCCACTCCACTCCACTCCACTCCACTCCACTCCACTCCACTCCACTCCACTCCACTCCACTCCACTCCACTCCACTCCACTCCACTCCACTCCACTCCACTCCACTCCACTCCACTCCACTCCACTCCACTCCACTCCACTCCACTCCACTCCACTCCACTCCACTCCACTCCACTCCACTCCACTCCACTCCACTCCACTCCACTCCACTCCACTCCACTCCACTCCACTCCACTCCACTCCACTCCACTCCACTCCACTCCACTCCACTCCACTCCACTCCACTCCACTCCACTCCACTCCACTCCACTCCACTCCACTCCACTCCACTCCACTCCACTCCACTCCACTCCACTCCACTCCACTCCACTCCACTCCACTCCACTCCACTCCACTCCACTCCACTCCACTCCACTCCACTCCACTCCACTCCACTCCACTCCACTCCACTCCACTCCACTCCACTCCACTCCACTCCACTCCACTCCACTCCACTCCACTCCACTCCACTCCACTCCACTCCACTCCACTCCACTCCACTCCACTCCACTCCACTCCACTCCACTCCACTCCACTCCACTCCACTCCACTCCACTCCACTCCACTCCACTCCACTCCACTCCACTCCACTCCACTCCACTCCACTCCACTCCACTCCACTCCTCCACTCCACTCCACTCCACTCCACTCCACTCCACTCCACTCCACTCCACTCCACTCCACTCCACTCCACTCCACTCCACTCCACTCCACTCCACTCCACTCCACTCCACTCCACTCCACTCCACTCCACTCCACTCACTCCACTCCACTCCACTCCACTCCACTCCACTCCACTCCACTCCACTCCCACTCCACTCCACTCCACTCCACTCCACTCCACTCCACTCCACTCCACTCCACTCCACTCCACTCCACTCCACTCCACTCCACTCCACTCCACTCCACTCCACTCCACTCCACTCCACTCCACTCCACTCCACTCCACTCCACTCCACTCCACTCCACTCCACTCCACTCCACTCCACTCCACTCCACTCCACTCCACTCCACTCCACTCCACTCCACTCCACTCCACTCCACTCCACTCCATCCACTCCACTCCACTCCACTCCACTCCACTCCACTCCACTCCACTCCACTCCACTCCACTCCACTCCACTCCACTCCACTCCACTCCACTCCACTCCACTCCACTCCACTCCACTCCACTCCACTCCACTCCACTCCACTCCACTCCACTCCACTCCACTCCACTCCACTCCACTCCACTCCACTCCACTCCACTCCACTCCACTCCACTCCACTCCACTCCACTCCACTCCACTCCACTCCACTCCACTCCACTCCACTCCACTCCACTCCACTCCACTCCACTCCACTCCACTCCACTCCACTCCACTCCACTCCACTCCACCACTCCACTCCACTCCACTCCACTCCACTCCAACCTCCACTCCACTCCACTCACTCCACTCCACTCCACTCCACTCCACTCCACTCCACTCCACTCCACTCCACTCCACTCCACTCCACTCCACTCCACTCCACTCCACTCCACTCCACTCCACTCCACTCCACTCCCACTCCACTCCCCTCCACTCCACTCCACTCCACTCCACTCCACTCCACTCCACTCCACTCTCCACTCCACTCCACTCCACTCCACTCCACTCCACTCCACTCCACTCCACTCCACTCCACTCCACTCCACTCCACTCCACTCCACTCCACTCCACTCCACTCCACTCCACTCCACTCCACTCCACTCCACTCCACTCCACTCCACTCCACTCCACTCCACTCCACTCCACTCCATCCACTCCACTCCACTCCACTCCACTCCCCTCCACTCCACTCCACTCACTCACTCACTCACTCTCACTCCACTCCACTCACTCACTCACTCACTCACTCACTCACTCACTCCTCACTCACTCACTCACTCACTCACTCACTCACTCACTCACTCACTCACTCACTCACTCCACTCCCTCCACTCCACTCCACTCCACTCCACTCACTCCACTCCACTCCACTCCACTCCACTCCACTCACTCACTCACTCACTCACTCACTCACTCACTCACTCACTCACTCACTCACTCACTCACTCACTCCACTCACTCACTCACTCACTCACTCCACTCACTCCACTCACTCACTCACTCACTCACTCACTCACTCACTCCACTCACTCACTCACTCACTCACTCACTCACTCACTCACTCACTCACTCACTCACTCACTCACTCACTCCACTCACTCACTCACTCACTCACTCACTCACTCTCACTCACTCACTCACTCACTCACTCCACTCCACTCACTCACTCACTTCACTCACTCACTCACTCACACTCACTCACTCACTCACTCACTCACTCACTCACTCACTCACTCACTCACTCACTCACTCATGTCATGTCATGGAGCGCTAGAGCCCATCGTCCGCTGGCCCGCCCAGTGGGCGTCCATCGGCAGAACGTCTTCACTCACTCACTCACTCACTCACTCACTCACTCACTCACTCACTCACTCACTCACTCACTCACTCATGTCATGTCATGGAGCGCTAGAGCCATCGTCCGCTGGCCCGCCCAGTGGGCGTCCATCGGCAGAACGTCTAGCCGTTACACACACACGCACTCCGATGGAATGGGCCCCAGGTGAGGGGGGGCCGAGAGCACCATGCATGGCGCGAAGAAGAGAGGCGCCCGGACCAAGCAAGGTCCACCACGGGCAGGCGAGCGGACGCTCAGAAACACCAGTCCCGCCGACAGGCCCCGGCTTTCTGGGAACTGGTGGGTCTCACCTTTGATGGAATGGGCCCCAGGTGAGGGGGGGCCGAGAGCACCATGCATGGCGCGAAGAAGAGAGGCGCCCGGACCAAGCAAGGTCCACCACGGGCAGGCGAGCGGACGCTCAGAAACACCAGTCCCGCCGACAGGCCCCGGCTTTCTGGGAACTGGTGGGTCTCACCTTAGACGGTCGACGCGCGCACTCGAGGCACACTTGGTGAGGCAGTGGTGCGTCTGCCCCTCACAGGCTGCACCGCTGACCCCGGGGGGCGCCCGGGGTGGGTGGCGGCGTCGTCGGCCGGCCTGACTTGGCACTCACTCACTCACTCACTCACTCACTCACTCACTCACTCACTCACTCACTCACTCACTCACTCACTCACTCACTCACTCACTCACTCACTCACTCACTCACTCACTCACTCACTCACTCACTCACTCACTCACTCACTCACTCACTCACTCACTCACTCACTCACTCACTCACTCACTCACTCACTCACTCACTCACTCACTCACTCACTCACTCACTCACTCATTCACTGACACACTCACTCACTCATTCACTGACACACTCACTCACTCATTCACTGACACACCCACTCACTCATTCACTGACACACCCACTCACTCATTCACTCACACACCCACTCACTCACTCACTCACACACCCACTCATTCACTCACTCACACACCCACTCACCCACTCACGCACTCACTCACTCACTCACTCACACACCCACCCACCCACTCACCCACCCACTCACTCACTCACTCACTCACTCACTCACTCACTCACTCACTCACTCACTCACTCACTCACTCACTCACTCACTCACTCACTCACTCACTCACTCACTCACTCACCCACCCACCCACCCACCCACCGGCCCACTCACCCACCCACGCACGCACGCACGCACGCACGCACGCACGCACGCACGCACGCGCGCGCGCGCACACACACACATACGCGCACACACACCTGCGACCACATGGGGGTGATGCCAGAGAAGGCAGTGCCCAGAGATGGGGTGGGCATACTGCCCAAGGGCGAGGGCTGCACGTCCATCAAGGAGGACATGAGGGGCATGCTGGCGGTGACGGGCTGCAGGAGGGGCAGGGACGGGGAGGCGCGCCCCGTGAGGTCCACATGGCTGTCCCCAGCCCCCAGGGCCCCGGCGTGCAGCCACGCCGCCGCCTGCGCCCCATCTGGCAGCTCGCCAGCGTCCCATGGCATCCGACGGCTCTGCTGCAACCTTGCGACATAGGGACAGGGGAGTGGCTGGCACAAAGCTTTGGTCGGGGGGGGGGGGGACTTGCACGGGTCGTGGGGCAAGGAGGGGCCCAGGAGGGAGTTGCTGCCGCCGCCGCTGCTGCTGCTGCTGTCGCTGCTGCTGCTGGTCCTACCACGACTGCTGTGCATCTCACGGCATTGCTTCCTCCAGTGCTGCGGCATTGAATGCGTCCAGTGGAGTACTACTCACGCCGATTGTTCACTCAGATTATTCCAGAAAAACGACCCCTGACCTTCAGCGCCGAAGAAAAGACAGCACCGCCAAAGTGGAACGAGGGGGGGGGGGGGTCCCACTAAATGTGCTGGTTGGTACTTCCGGGTGTACACACCAGTTCGCCTTTTGAGGGGGGGTGGCGTTCCGGCCCCTCCCACACGCTGGTGGTGCCGGGGTTGGGGGCATGTGAGGGGATGATCTGCCAGTACCCACACCCGGTGGGGCCGAATGGTTGAGTGGCACTCTCGCTAACCGGGCGTGCGGCGGACGCGGAGGCAGGGATGCATTGGAAGGGAAGGGGCCTCAGAGGGGGTCCCAGACGCGGTTGGGCAGGCGGTTGGAGGAGGTCACCAAAGCGGTTGGGGGCGGTTGCTGTCGGCTACAAATGCCATGGAGGCCGGCACTTGGCGTCAGGGGGACAGTCGCTGGGCATGGGCTGGGGGCCCTGGAGGGGGGGGGGGGGGGGGGGCTCGCCCCCTTCTAATGCAGTCCTGCGCGCAGGGGCCCAGCGCAGGGGGTTGGGGGCCCGGCCTGGACACAAGAGCTGGAAGGGCCAGGCCTGGGGGTCGGAAGGAAGGGCATGGGGTGTTACCCCCCGCCCCCCTGCTACCCAAAAGTACCAACCGGCACACTTACTCACCCCCCGCTGCGGGATACGAGAGTTGAATGCTACACTGCTAAAGCAAGCAGGCGACTGCAATACAACAAAGTCAGAATAAAAAGCTCTTCAGTGACATTGCCATAGGCGCCTTTCACTGTGAAACAGAAGGTACCCCGAGGTACAGTGCAAATGGGGGCTCATTCCTGTGACACGCACAAAGCTACTCCTACTGAAATGTCGGACACACAAATCAAATACATCAGACCAACTTCAGTGCACCCCCCTCCCCCGGTGGACTCCCCAGCCCACCAACGCTGGACCCTCTGCCAAGTTAGCCAGGGTACACAAGGTGTCGCCGTCTGCTGCCCAATCACCGCACCACTCCGTACAGGGTCCCTCATGTGGTACATGCCACGACGCATAGAAACCCAACCTCCATTCGGCCGTTCTGCAACCCCCCCCCCCCCCCCCACAACCCCCGCAGGGAGACACAATGCCAGGTGCCAGCCCCCGAAGCCAGGGAATCGCTTGAGGGGGGGGGGGGGGACTCCCCCCAACACTTCGGCCTTGACTCTACCCCAACAGCATTCCCATACCATGCCAGTAACCGGCCCCCCCAACCGCTTTCACATCCTATGACTGCTCGGCGACCGCTCTGGAACTGCCCCGTTCGCCCCTCTCCCCTTCAAGCAAGGCCCTGCCCAAAGCGTGATGCCAGCGGGTGGGGCGGTTCCGAAATGGGGACATCGCCTCGGTGGCATGGTGAGCCGGCCCCCCACCCCTCGCGATCGCAATCCTTGAAGCCACCCCCGTCACCCCCAGCCTCGTGGGTGCACCACCAACCCACCTATCCCAGGCCGGGAGGCGTCGGTTCGAGCCCCGGTAACGGAAGGGGAACGGTCTTCGGGGGTGTGGTAGCGATGGGGCGGGGCCCGGCGCCCACGACCTCCACTTTAGGGCAGGTCGGGACTCGGTGCAGGGGGTAGGCTCACGGCCGGGAAAGAGGCTGAGCATGCGCGCAAGGGCTGGATAGGCATGAGGGCAGGAAAAGGGAACGGCGAAGGGGATGGGGGGGGGAGGGGGTTGGCACAAGGCCTCGGTATCTGATTGTTTGCCTTTGGCAGTGCCTATTGGCCTCTTGCCACTGCTCATTCTGACCCTCTGTGGGCCCAAACGTGTTTTGGTTGTGTCAACGGAGCCCCCGGATGACTTGTCCTGTTTGACTACTCCGGGGGTCGGCCGTCCCGGAGACGGGCCGTTGCCCGTGCCGTTGACCAGGTGCATCCCGATGCACTCTCCGGGTCCGTGCGGAGGTTTGCCGACTCCAGCACTGACTTGGGGGGGGGGGGGGGGCGAAAGGTTTGGTGAGAGGAGGGGCCAGAGGAGAGGGGGAGTCGGATAGTCCGGGGGTTCGGGGATGCAGATTTGGATCTTTTTGGTGGGGGGCATGGGTGACCTCCGGAGCCAGGGCTGCGGAGGCATGGCATGAGGGGCATCGGCAAAGGGCGTGGGTACGGGATGTTGGTGCATGGACACGGGTGGGGGCCAGGGCGGTGCTAAACGGAGAAGAGGGGGGGGGGGTTGGCACAAGGCCTTGGGGGCTGGCTCTGTCAGCCTGTGGCGGCGCCTATTGGCCTCTCGCCCTTGAACCTTCTGCCATGACATCCAGGTCTCCGCACTACTGCAGGCATCCGCACTGCCGCGGGCATCCCCCTGCCTGGGGGGGGCATCCAGAGTGCAGGGGGAGGGGGTTTTGGCACAAGGCCTTGGGGGTTGGTTCTGTCAGCCTGTGGCGGCGCCTATTGGCCTCTCGCCCTTGAACCTTCTGCCATGACAAGCAGGTCTCCGCACTAATGCGGGCATCCGCACTGCCGCGGGCATCCCCCTGCCTGGGGGGGGGGGGGGGGGCATCCAGAGTGCAGGGGGGGGGGGTTTGGCACAAGGCCTTGGTGGCTGGCTCTGTCAGCCTGTGGCGGCGCCTATTGGCCTCTCGCCCTTGAACCTTCTGCCATGACAAGCAGGTCTCCGCACTACTGCGGGCATCTGCACTGCCGCGGGCATCCCCCTGCCTGGGGGGGGGGGGGGGGGATCCAGAATGCACCTTCTGCCCAT
Organism: Eutreptiella sp. 'Long Island Sound 2002'; assembly: GCA_964036045.1. Taxonomy (NCBI): domain Eukaryota; phylum Euglenozoa; class Euglenophyceae; order Eutreptiales; family Eutreptiaceae; genus Eutreptiella; species Eutreptiella sp. 'Long Island Sound 2002'. The sequence goes on along the minus strand of CAXIWF010001143.1, from coordinate 12,369 downwards.
GGCGTCCTCCCCTGATGGCCTGATCAGTGCCCGGTATGCGGTCATCACGAAGACCCCAGGCCGGGAGGTGCTCACCACAACCCGCAACGTGAATGTCACACGAGGCCATGGGTGCTGGCTCACCAATGTGTGACTTGGGCCGGGGGGGGGGGGGTCTGGAACCCAAAAGTTTGTGTGCCACAAATGGCCCGGTCAGATTTTCCCTCTTGTAAATTTGTTTTTTTCCCGACGATGGACCCTTTGGTCTGGGGGAGGGGGGGGGGGGGGCCTCCTCGTTGCACAGGCCAGGGGTGGGCATTGGGCATGCCCGAGGCCGAGCCTGGCCGTTGGATCGGACGTGGCGCATGGGCAGGCCAGTGGGCTTGGGCATGGGCGTGGGGGTTGGGGATGGGGTTGTGCATCGGCGGAGGCGGGGACAAGGCCACGAAGGGCCCTTCGGCGGCCGGAGAGGGGCCAGGGCGCAGGAGCAGCAAAGGACCTCCGGTTGGACTCGGTGGGGGACAGCTCCTCGCACACAAAATCCAGCGTCACGTACTTCTTGGAGGCGTTACTGGCGGTGTCGACCATGGGGCTGTAGGGCCGCAGCCCGTACCTGCCATCGAGCCCAAACGGCTGCTCCAGCGAAGGAATTGCTGCGGAAAGGGAACGAAGAAAGGGGCGGGTTCGAAGGGCCCATTGTCAGGGCGGGAGGCATAGGGTTTTGTGAAGGGCTGGGGGTGCCGGTGGTGGTGAGGGTACGCTTGGGGAGGGGGCATGGGGTTGTAAGAGGTTTGGTATGCAGGGACAGGGCTGGGCACTGGGGGGGGGGGGTTGTGATGGGCTGAGGGGGGGGCATGCCCTGCCCATCACAGTCCCCATGCCGCCCCTCCGCTGCCATACCCTTCACAGCCCCCATGCCCCCCCCCCCCCCCCCGGAGGAAGCCTGGGCTATTGCACGCGTGCACAAGAGGCGATCGGCACACAAAGCACAGGAGGGAAGTTGGCTCGTCAGCGGCCTAAAAGACCACAGGCCCCCCCCCCGCCATGATGATGTGTGGACTGTCACGTGTGTGGTGTTGTGGGAGACACTGTCAGCACAATAGGCAGCACATGCAAGCCACGAGGGAGAGAGAGAGAGAGAGAGAGAGAGAGAGAGAAAAGCTTGTCAAGAGCCCAGGAACAGCCCTATGCGCCGAACGCAAACAGGTCTATGGGAACCCCCCCCCCCTTGTATAAGCTATGCAAAAGTCCCAAATTAATACAGTCCCTACGCCTACTGCAGCTTGGACAAGGCCCCGAATCTGAAGCACCACGACGGAGTTCTGATTTTTCCCCATTTCACGCGTGCTGCTTGCTTGCTTGCTGCTTGTTGCTGCTTGCTTGTTGCTGCTGCTAAACCTGGTAGGTCCACCCTAGACACTAAAAAGGGTTATAAAACCAAGACTGGTTCCACCAGCTCGGTGACCCTAGCCCTAACCCTAGCCCTGGCTCTCACCCTAGGCTAGGGTCGGAGTGAGTGTTGGGGTCCAAAATGGAGAGCAATGATATGGCAAAAGCATTTGGCGGATCTTGTTCAGCCCAATCAACATGGCTGGCATGGCCAAACTAGCTGGCTGCAAAGGTTAGGGTTAGGTTTATGGTGATGGTATGGTTAGAGGGAGGGCAAGGGGAGGTAAGGGGAGCCTGTGCCCCCCCTCCTGCCCCCCAACACCCCAAATCGCCCCACCTGGACCCCCCTCCCACCCCAAATCGCCCCACCTGGAACCCCCCCCTGGAACCCCCCCTCCCCCAAACCGACCCTCCCGGAGCGCCCCCCCCGAAGCCCCCGCTGGCCCCCCCCCCCTCCCCCCAAGGGGCCTCCGGCCAACAGTTAGTTGGGGGGGTAGTTGGCGTCCAGAACCGAGGGGTCGCCCCCCCCCCCCCGGGGCAGTTGCATTGTAGGCAATCTGTTTGTTCCTTGCCAGCATTCTGGCCCAGGGATTGTTCTGTTACCCTTACCTCTTGCTGATTGCAGTTCAGAGGCACATGATGATTCCTCCCAACGCAAACAAGGCACACTTCTTTTACTACTCCCCCCCCCCCTGTCCAGCGGGTGTAGGGACCCTATTGATTTGGTACCTCATTTGATTTGGTACCAAACGTAGTGCAGCCACATAAGACATGGGTTTGGTGACGAATCTGCCAGTCACGTAGGGTCATGGACAAATTTGTTGTGAGTGTTTGCCCAATTGAAGCCATAGACCTCTGATTTTGGGGATTTGTGCATTATACTCCCCTTTGTTGCGCCAGCTCACCGTGCAATCTTCTCTTTATGAACCCGGGGGTTCTACGTGATATTTTGGTGGATGATACCTATGGGTGTGAAGTACAATCACACAAACTTTGAGCGAGAAAGTCAACGGTGGCGGCCGGGAACGGGATTCGCAAATGGCGGACCTCGGTTTCAAAAACTGCAGTTTAGGGCCAAAAACAGCCATTTTTGGGCCAAAAAGCCCCGGGACACATTCAAAACGGCCAAACGAAAGGAAACGGCGGGTACACTCCACGTGCGGCTTGACTTCCCCGTGTCAATGAGCTCTTTGCGACCCTCTAACTCCATGATATGTCCCGGAAACGGCCCAAAAAGGCCACCAGAAGCTCCAAATGCCCACAGCCACAAATCAAGAATACGCCATATCTTTGGCTACATGGCTCAAAATGCGATTCCGAGGGCACCTACTCCACCCGCAACCCCCCACTTTTTGTGGTTTCCACCCCTCGGAATTGCCCAAACGGACGCCTAGACCCCAATACCTAGGCCCACTAGGCTGCGGCAAGCTGCAAGCTCAAGCCCAAACAGGTGGGTGCCCAAATGGGTTAACAGGGTCCAGTAGGGGCAAAAAGATGACTTTTCTCAAAAATAATCCTAGACCATGTGCGACACTAAAACAAGTGTTTTTGGACCGTTTTGAGCTTGTGGTGGCCCATTTTGGTCCTCCGAAAATCCCAAAATGCCTTGAAAATGGGCTGTTTTGGGACCAAAAATGGGTCAAAAATGGGTCAAAACCGCATTTTTCCAAACCTCATCCTAGACCATTTGGGGTGCACAAACGGGTGAAATGAGCCCATTTTGAGCCTATTTTGGGGCATTTTGGCCCCTCAGAAGTCCAAAAAGCCTTGAATGTGGGCCTCGTGGTGATGGGGTTCACTTGCAAGCTGATTTCACTTTGTCAAGAGCCATCAATGTGTGAATCATTCTTGATGTCCCTCACCAGGCATAGCTGATGTTGACGCAAAGGGCTCGTTGACACGGGAAAGTCAAGCTGCACATAGAGTGTACCCACCCTTTCCCTTCGTTTGGCCGGTTTGAATGGGTTCTAGGGCTGTTTTGGCCCTAAATTGCAGTTTTTGAAACCGTGGTCCGCCACCTGCGACGGCTGTTCCTGGCCGCCACCGTTGAGTTTCCTGCTCAAACTTTGTGTGGTTGTCCCTCACACCCATAGGTATCATCCGCCAAAATTTCAATCAAATCCGAAGCACCTCGGCGGAATTCTGATTTTTCCCCATTTCGCGCGTGCTGCTGCTTGCTGCTTGCTGCTTGCTTGCTTGCTGCTCCTGCTAAACCTGGTAGGTCCACCCTAGACACTAAAAGGGGGGGGCACAGGCTCCGCGTACCTCCCCTTGCCCTCCCTCTAACCATACCATCACCATAACCCTAACCCTAACCTTTGCAGCAACCTGGTTCGGCCATGCCAGCCATGTTGATTGGCCCGAACAAGATCCCCCCAATTTCGTTCATGGCTGCTTTTGCCCAATCATTGCTCTCCATTTTGGACCCCAACACTCACTCCGACCCTAGCCTAGAGTGAGAGCCAGGGCTAGGGTTAGGGCTAGGGTCACCGAGCTGGTGGAACCAGTCTTGGTTTTATAACCCTTTTTAGTGTCTAGGGTGGACCTACCAGGTTTGGCAGCAGCAGCAGCAGCAGCAAGCAAGCAGCAAGCAGCAGCAAGCAGCAAGCAGCACACGCGAAATGGGGAAAAATCAGAACTCCGTCATGGGGCTTCATATTCGGGTGAAATTTTGGTGGATGATACCTATGGCTGTGAAGTACAATCACACATAGTTTGAGCGAGAAACTCAACGGTGGCGGCCGGGAACGGGATTCGCAAATGGCGGACCTCGGTTTCAAAAGCTGCAGTTTAGGGCCAAAAACAGCCACTTTTGGGCCAAAAAAGCCCTGGAACACATTCAAAACGGCCAAACAAAGGGAAACGGTGGGTACACTCCATGTGCGGCTTGACTTCCCCGTGTCAACGAGCTCTTTGCGGCCCTCTAACTCCATGATATGTCCCGGAAACGGCCCAAAAGGGCCCCCAGAAGCTCCAAATGCCCACAGCCACAAACCAAGAATACGCCATATCTTGGGCTACATGGCTCAAAATGCGATTCCAAAGGCACTTACTCCACCCGCAACCCCCCACTTTTTGTGGTTTCCACCCCTCGGAATTGCCCAAACGGACGCCTAGACCCCAATAACCAGGGCCCACTAGGCTGCGGCAAGCTGCAAGCTCAAGCCCAAACAGGTGGGTGCCCAAATGGGTTAACAGGGTCCAGTAGGGGCAAAAAGATGACTTTTCTCAAAAATGATCCTAGACCATGTGTGACGCTAAAACAAGTGTTTTTGGACCGTTTTGAGCTTGTGGTGGCCCATTTTGTCCTCCGAAAATCCCTAAATGCCTTGAAAATGGGCTGTTTTGGGACAAAAATGGGTCAAAAATGGGTCAAAACCGCATTTTTCCAAACCTCATCCTAGACCATTTGGGGTGCACAAACGGGTGAAATGAGCTCATTTGAGCCTATTTGGGGGCATTTTGGCCCCTCAGAAGTCCAAAAAGCCTTGAATGTGGGCCTCGTGGTGATGGGGTTCACTTGCAAGCTGATTTCACTTTGTCAAGAGCCATCAATGCGTGAATCATTCTTGATGTCCCTCACCAGTCATAGTTGATGTTCCCTCCCCCACCAGCTCGGTCCCAATATTCAGTCTTGATTAGGGTCACCGAGCTGGTGGAACCAGTCTTGGTTTTATAACCCTTTTTAGTGTCTAGGGTGGACCTACCAGGTTTAGCAGCAGCAGCAGCAAGCAGCAAGCAGCACGACGAATGGGGAAAAATCAGAACTCCGTCGTGGGGCTTTAGATTCGGGTGAAATTTTGGTGGATGATACCTATGGGTGTGAAGTACAATCACACAAAGTTTGAGCGAGAAACTCAACGGTGGCGGCCGGGAACGGGATTCGCAAGTGGCGGACCTCAGTTTCAAAAACTGCAGTTTAGGGCCAAAAACAGCCATTTTTGGGCCAAAAAACCCCCTGGAACACATTCAAAACGGCCAAACGAAAGGAAACGGCGGGTACACTCCACGTGCGGCTTGACTTCCCCGTGTCAACGAGCTCTTTGCGGCCCTCTAACTCCATGATATGTCCCGGAAACGGCCCAAAAAGGCCACCAGAAGCTCCAAATGCCCACAGCCACAAATCAAGAATACGCCATATCTGGGCTACATGGCTCAAATGCGATTCCGAGGGCACCTACTCCACCCGCAACCCCCCACTTTTTGTGGTTTCCACCCCTCGGAATTGCCCAAACGGACGCCTAGACCCCAATACCTAGGCCCACTAGGCTGCGGCAAGCTGCAAGCTCAAGCCCAAACAGGTGGGTGCCCAAATGGGTTAACAGGGTCCAGTAGGGGCAAAAAGATGACTTTTCTCAAAAATGATCCTAGACCATGTGCGACGCTAAAACAAGTGTTTTCGTACCGTTTTGAGCTTGTGGTGGCCCATTTGGTCCTCCGAAAATATCCCAAAATGCCTTGAAAATGGCTGTTTTGGGACCAAAAATGGGTCAAAAATGGGTCAAAAACGCATTTTTCCAAACCTCATCCTAGACCATTTGGGGTGCACAAACGGGTGAAATGAGCCCATTTTGAGCCTATTTTGGGGCATTTTGGCCCCTCAGAAGTCCAAAAAGCCTTGAAAGTGGGCCTTGTGGTGATGGGGTTCACTTGCAAGCTGATTTCACTTTGTCAAGAGCCATCAATGTGTGAATCATTCTTGATGTCCCTCACCAGTCATAGTTGATGTTCCCTCCCCCACCAGCTCGGTCCCAATATTCAGTCTTGATTAGGGTCAGGCGTAGGGATAGGAGTAGGCTGAGGGTTGGGGGTCGGTGTTAGAGTCAAGGTTGGGTTTAATGATAGTGTTGGGGTGCAAATTGGACAAAATTTTCCTTAGGGCACCTTTGGTGTTCATGGATCATCAGGCGCCTTAGGAGCCCATGGACGCCGGGGGGCGACACCTTTGGCAACTAACTGTTGGCTGAAGGCCCGGGGGGGGGGGGGCAGGGGTGGCGTCTAGGACCCGCGGAGTCCCCCCCCCCCCGGGATATGTCTATGGTTCATGCCCCCCTCAACAATGAGTTGCTGGTTGATACCGACTTCCCCTTCCCTCGTGTTTCTTCCTCTGCTACCACGGCTTTGCTGTGGTAAAAAACTGGTCGCAGCCATGGTGCGTTGTCGCTGGGAGCAGCAGCAACAGCATTTCTTAGTCCGCCCGGTATCTCAGGGAATCCCCCCCCCCGACTAAGTCACCTACGGGCGGCTGCCCAGCCTCGCCCGGACGTAGGCCACGTGGGTGTGCCTCGGGTCCTTCAAAAGGTGGCGGCATCCACCGGCATGCCCCCTGGCAGGGGCCTGTCCGGATCCGGGCAGTCCTCACTGCCAAACCAACACCAGCGGACGTCCGTCACACACGAACGTCACACGGCGGCGGTTGAGCCCCAGCGACCGTCCGTTCAGCACCGGCATCGGTCACTTGGCCGCCGACCATCGACGGTCCGCCCGCCAACCGCCATCCCCCGATGGCCCATGTGGCGGTCGTTGGCGGGCGGAGGCGAACCGAAGAAAGCGGGACCCGCCCGCGACTGCCAGGCCCCCGCCCACATCCGGCCCAAGCCATTGATTACGGGACCCGGGGGGGGGGGGGGGGCAATGAACGCTACGCAGACTGCGAGGCTCTGGACGGGACGCAGCAAACCGATGTGCTCTTTGTCTAGATGCCCCGCCCGGCCCCCTGGAGGCAACACAAACCACACTCGGGGAAGGGGGAGGGGGGGGTAAATTGGGCATCCCGGGAATGTGGCTGACCCACCCATCCACCTCCAGACCCACACGCCCACTCTCAGACCCACCCATCCACGTACATTGGGGGGGGGGGGGGGGGCTTGGTCCACCGCCAACCTTGTCCATAGACCAAAAAAGCACCTGCAAAGAATGAAGGCCCTTGGGGAGCAGTACGGAGAAGGGACGCCACGCCACTCATGGCCGTCCCCAGTGCCCCAAAGTGATCACAGTGGGCCAATGCCCTTGATGCGCATCCCGCATTCACATTCTTCTGTGGCCGTGACAAACCGGGAAAGCCAAACAGGTCGGCACAATGTGGCAGCAGCTCGTGCCTCACAACGTGCCTCAGCCCACGGACATTGTTGGCGGTCTACCAAGGGCGGGAAGAACATTGCTTTGCGGGGGGGGGGGGGGATGGCACGGAAGCCCATTTGCCCAACCCCCCCCCTCCTTGGTCGCCGTGCCGGGAGGAGGGTTTGGGCTGGGGCTGCCCTACCTGCTGTGCCGGGGGGGAGGGGGGGGGGGGGTCCGACCCCAACATGTATGGCTCAGAATGATCCCCACGTCGCGCTGATCATTTTGACTACACATATGTGGGGGAAATTTTTTTTGTGAAAAAAAATTCTATTGCCTTCGGCAGTGCACCTCGAAGAGAGGTTGACAGTCAGCCTATCAGTCCTTGAGCCAGGCCAGCAGTCAGTCAGACAGAAACACACAGCTTGGGTTTTTTGTCAGTGGCAGATGCGGCCCCAAGCAGTGGGGAGGCCATCCATTTCATATCAAGCGCTGGCCGAGTGGTAAAGCAGCTGCCCAGAGTTCGATCCCCGATCCGGCGAATTTTGGCGCCGCCGCCGCCGCCGCCGCCAAGAGTAAGCCGACCACGATTCGAACCGCCGACCAAAAACTTTGTGTCGGCTGCGTTACCATTCGACCAGCAGTCCTGTGTCATCAATCTGCTTCCCCACTGCTTGGAGGCTTTTGAGCGAAAACTTTTGACCCCCCCCCCCACCTCAAAAAAGTGTTATCCAGTTTTAGAGGATAGAGGCCTCAGAATCCAAAAGTCCATTGGGGGATGGTCTTATTGGGCAGAATAATGATTTTACAAGGGGTTGGACATCCAATATCATGCCTTGGGGTATGCTACGCGAATGACCCCAAAAAAGGGGGGGTATACGACGCCCGCGCCTGCGCTTGATCTAACAACCTCTCTTCGAGGTGATTTTTCCGGGCCAAAATTCGTGTTCCGGCGCCTTTGGTGGCAACATCCGTCCTTGCACAAAACAGAGGGCCCGGCACGGAAGCCCATTTCATGGAAACCCCCCCCCCCCTCCTTCGCCGGGCGCCCATGCCATCCCCCCCCCCCCCCCCCCCCCGCAAAGCAATTTTCGGGCCGCCAAACTCAGCAACCCGCCCACCACCCACCCAAAAGAGCTGACACCCCACCCCTGGGGCTTCAAATGGTCATGTTTTGCAATGTCCCCATTGGGCTCTGGTCCCGCCTGCCCACGGCTGCCATCGCCTTCTGTCCATCGTGTCAGCGCCCGGCGCTTCTTTGGACATCACTTGACTGTTCCCCCCTGTGCCCTGCTTCCACGCTGTTCTCTGGTCCTTGGGACCCAACCGGGGGATGCGTACATCCTGGTCAACGGTCACTCCCTCCCCGAGATGCTTGCGCTGGCCCCCACCCCTTTAGGGGGGGGGGGATGCCTGCCCTTTCCCTTTCCCAAAAATCAGGGGAAAACGAGACAAACCCACCCACCCACCCTCAGACCCCCCCCCCTCGGAACCAGCCACTAAGCGATCCCCTGACAGAGACCCCCAAGGGGGGGGGGGGGGCTCATTTGGGGCTCATTTGGCAGCCGTGGCCGACCTATCCCCCCACCCACATCAAGCAAATTTGCCTCGGAGGAAAAATGACGTTTACTGAAGAGGCCCGCCGTTGGAGACCGATTTCAGGAACAAACTTTTTTGCGGCATCCCACCTGCATTCCTTCGGGAGGGGGAGGGCGGGGGTCTGGGACTGAAAAGTTGGTGTACCAGAAATGGCCTGACAAGAGTTTCCCAATTGTAAATATCGTTTTTTCCCACGATGGCCCCGCGGTCTTGTGGGGGGGGGGGGGGGGTGCAGGGTACGGCCATCCTAGTGCTTACTTGGGGGGGGGGGGGGGCACCGAACTTGCCACCACCGTCTGCCAACTCAGACATGATCAGATGGAGCAGGGTCCTACTGAGCCACACGCGGGACGCAGCACGTTCCTACTGAGCTCTGGAGGTGCGGGGGGGGGGGGGGTATTACTGAGTGGCCTTTGGTACGGGGCCAATTCCTACTGAGATCCAGTTTCCCTGCCGGACGCTAGTGGCATGTCTGGTTGCCACTAAGCAATGGCCTGGTTCGGCCCTGGCCACGACCCTCTCGGGCAGGGGGCATGAGAGGACCGTCGGAGAGGAAGTGCATGCCGTCCTCGAAGCCCGAGAACTGGGGGCTGAACGAGCAGCTGGTCTCCTTCGTGGCGGTCTGCGCCCGGAACGAGTCGCCCATGCCCACGCCCGATGTCGACGCGCGCCGGCAGTGCGCCGCCGTCGTCCCCGTCCAGCGAGTCCTGGGAGTCCCCGTCGGGCAGCCGGGCCGCCTTCGCCAGGTGCGCCTTCACGAGGCTCTCGTACAAGAGGAACAGCAGATGCATCTGCGCGGCTTTGTTCCCGAGGGAGTCACGGGCCACCTGAGGTATGGGGGGGGGGGGGGGGGGGATGCGTTCGAAGGGGAGGGACCTCCGAGGCGGCCCCAGCAGCGGTTGGGCAGGCGGTTGGAGGGGGTTGTCAAAGCGGTTGGGGGCGGTTACTGTCGGTTACAAACGCCAGTGAGGCTGGCACTTGGCGCGCCGTGGAAAGGTGGGGGGGGGGGTCCCCGGCTCTCAATGCATCCCTGTTTGGGGGGCCATGGCGTCAGGTTTTGAAATACCCGGCATGATCTGGACGTCATGCCAGCCTCACTCCAGTCAATCCATTGCAATTTTCCACAATCACAAAGTGTTCTGCGGTGCTGCTCCCCGCAGCGCAAACCAGATCTACACCGAATGTTGCCTTGAGGTCACCGCGCTCTCACGGCTCTAGAATGCTTCTTGGGCAGTCTGGGTTAGCCCACTCATCCCTTGCCTCGTAACTGGGTCAGCCCTTGCCTGCTTTTTTTTTGGGGTGGGGGGGGGGGACTGGGAGGCAAGGCATTGGGGGGGGGGTTGGGGGGGCATTGAGTAGCTATTGGAAGGGCAGGGGATCGGCCCCCCCGCGGGGCCTTGGGGGGGCAGTGGGCCCCGGCGCAAGCACCGCCCCAGGGCCCAGCAACAACGCTGTCTGACCCGGCCGTGCTGGCGCACCGACACGAAGGGCGTCCGCGTTGGGTACGGCGCCGGCCATCACATCGAGCGCGACCCTTGAACCGGCCCGCACCCCAACGCACAACGCGGTGATGCGCGGACACAAGTCCGGCACAGCCCGGCTCACCCCATCCCCCGCCCGCACGCGGGGTACACCTTCGTATGACCTGCGTACATTCAGGACCACACACGGCGTTGCCGGGCTTCGACAGGGCCGTGCGCGTGCGACGGCGGGGCCGGGGCCATGATCTCCGGACAACTGCTGCTCAGGCGGCGAGGCTCACAACGCGGCAAAGCAATGGTGCACAGTACTGGCGCCCGGCTGTTGGGCCGCAAGGGGGGGGGGGGTATTTGGTAAAACTTAGTACCGGATGAGGTAACACTTAGTAAAATTTGGTAATACTTAGTAAAATTTGGTAAGACTTAGTAAAATGTGGTAAAACTTAGTAAAATTTGGTAAAACTTAGTAAAAAGTTTTTTCTAAATTTTTTTTAAAAGTTTTACCACGGACCCGGTTGGGTTGGGTTGGGTTGGGTCTCGGCTCTTGCCAAAAGCGGTGCCCCACAGCCAGTGTGACGTCACCACCTTGGTGGTCTGCGCCCAGACTGCTGACGATCCCGGGACCTCACCAAGGCGCCGGGGAGAAGGAGATACTGCCATGCCTGTGTGTGTGTGGCGTGTGGGCCTGTGGGGGGTTCAGAGCACAGAGGGTGCTGAAACGCACCGCGCACTGCACCGCGTGCACTGCGGGCGTCAAGAGGATGCAACACTTCAGTGCAATGTACACCCTTCGGAAGGTAGGCAGGGACGCGGAGAATACATTGAAATGGGAAACTTTTGTGCATGCATCATCACCACTTCCCCCCAGATAATGCCCCCAAAGCATGTTTTACCCATACACACCAACAGCATCACCCAACCATTGCATAGTGCACACTGGCCACGTTTCAGCAACTTTTAGTGTGAGCATGTATTGTGCGCGCCGGGCTGGCGCCGCACTGCGCGGTCAGCACCCTCACAGTCGCGCACCTTTCATCTCTGGGCTGGGGGGCATAAAGGCTGAAGGAGCATGCCAGTGGGTACGTGCAGGTGTGCGCCTTTTGAGGAGGGGATCCTTCGCTTGTGGATGGGGGGGTGGGGTGCCCCCCCGTTGGATTGGGGGTGAACGGGGGCGGGTTCAGAAAAACTCCGACAGGTGGGTTGTCCGTTAGGCTACCTAACGGCCGGGGGAAAATCATTTTTACTGCGTGAGAATGGGACAGTTGTCCCACTACTCACAAGTGAGGCATCTGCCCCCTGGTGTCTCTCCCATGCCGGCGCCGGCACGCTCCATACCAAGTCCTTTCCGGGGCAGTGGAGTTTGGAGGGTGCTCAGCGCCACCGATGCGGGAAAAGTGACAAAGGCCCAGAGGGGTCCGGATGACGAAGCGTTGGGTGTGGGTTGGGTGGGTGGGTGGGTGGGTGAGTGAAGTACCTGACCCCCTCCCCCCCAATGTAAAGTGACAGTTCCCCCGCCCTGGGAGGAGGGGATTGCACCACACAATGTTAGCACTAAAACTGCTGCAGCTCCAGTACCACCTAAAGAAAAATTCTCTGGCCTATCGGCAAGTCACCTTAAAGAGGGAGGGAGCAGAATCAGTCTATCAGTCAATGACCCACAAAATTCCTGAGAAGCCCCCCACCCCCGTGCAAAAACCCAAATAGGGAGAAAAACACATAAAGAGGGGCTGAAACATGCTTTACGTAGGATAGTTGATCATTGTGATCGGTCAGAATATCAAAAAGAAAATCGGTTTCCCATATGTCCCCTTTTGAGCTGCCGAGGGTGGAAAACTGCATCAGCATGTTGTGCCCCAACCCTCTC
>CAXIWF010001142.1:15000-18793 GCA_964036045.1 Eutreptiella sp. 'Long Island Sound 2002' | reverse complement strand
CCGACAAACCAGAGCGTCAACGGCAACCGCCACGGCAACACCGCCCGGTACAACACCATCGGCATCAACAACACCAAGGGAGCCAACACACAGGCCAGCGACACCCATGGGTACCTCCACCAGAAGTGGCGAGGTCCCACCCCCGCCGTCCGAACACCACCATCCACCAGGGCAACACCCGCAGCGCCCACATCGGCCACAGCTCCACCGGCGGCGCCCTCGCCAGCACCGTCACCAACACCGCGACGGCCAGCCACGAGTGGCACGCCCAGAACCGCCGACCACCCAAACACAGGCCGCGCCCAGCACCAACACCAACAACACCCACGCCAACAGACCACCACGACACACGCCAACCACCAAGTAACACATAAGGCACCCTCGCCTTCGACAACACCAACGCCACCAACACCCACGGCACTATCCACACCACCACCAACCCCACCAACGACGGGTCGAGGTGCCGTCACCTACAACGCCCCATACACCACCACCACGGCCCCGCCACCTAGGGCAACCCCACCAACGGCGTCACCAAGGACGCCAGCACGGCTGGCGAACGAACGCCACCGAGCCCTCAGCCAGGAGAGGCGAACGCCCACACCCAGCAACACCCAAACGGCAACGCCGAGACCCAGGGCTAGGAACTGCGACACCCACACCTGCACCGCCGCCAACACCCAAACCGAACACCACAACACCCTCACCAACGGAGACGCCCGGAACCAACAACGGACCAACACAAGAAACCACCCAGCGGCCAAGTTACACCCAAGGCGTTCCAACCGCACCACCCACCAGCCCGCACCCAGAACCACCACCAGCACCAGCAGCAGCCACTGACAACCCACACACAGACCCACACCAACCACCAGCAGCATCAACAACATCAGAGACACCGTGAACCATGGCAACGCCCGCAACGACCTCACCACCGGCATCACCGACGGCGCCAGCGGCAGTGCGACCTCACCGACAGCAACCCGGAGCATCCCCCATCCCGCATCCCGGTGAGACACCATCGGCAGCAAGGACACCGAGGGGGCCAAGGCCAACCCACCAGCCAACGACGCACATGGGAACCTCCGCCAGGAGTGGCGAGGTCCCCCCTCCGCCGTCAGAACACCGCCAGGGCAGCACTTACAACACCCTACAACGCCAACACACACAGCTCCCCCGGCGGCACCCCCACCAACGCCAACACCGGCACCATCGACAGCGGCAACACGGCGACACCACCACCCAACCGCAGCAAGGTCACCCTAAACCGCAACCGCAGCAACACCTGTCACTACGGACCCACGGACAGCCGACACCACCAGGACCACAGACCGGCCAAACACCAGCCACGAATGGCACGCCCGGAACCACCGAACACCAGCACACAGGCCACCCGGCACCAACACCAAAAACACCCACGCCACCGGACCACCGCGAGACCACCACCACCGCCACCACCACCACCACCACCACCACCACCACCACCACCACCACCACCACCACCACCACCAACATCACCATCACCACCACCATCACCACCACCGCCGCCGCCACCACCACCACCACCACCGCCACCACCCCATGCCACCCCAACAAGCGGGCACAGGGGGCCTGGGCCCTGTGTTTGCAAGTTGGGAGGACACCAAGAGAGCAACACCCCAAAATCCCGGCATAATACAGAAGAGGAACAACACCGGAGTTCCCAGAGGGGTACCTCTGCATGCCAAGTACTCCCTCCAGTCCACGCAGCAGCATATAGAATAGGACTCAGGGGTACCCCTGCTTGCCAAGTACTCCCCTACAGTCCATGAACGAGAACGTCGACATGAACCTAGAGGTACCTCTGCATGCCAAGTACTCCCTGCAGCCCTTGACCAAGAGCATCGACAAGGAACCAGGGGTACCTCTGCATGCCAAGTACTCCCTGCAGCCGGGAACATGAGCAAGGACAAAGACAACAACAAGGACGTTGAAATGTAGGGTGTTGCTCTCTACCTCGCAGGGCAGTCAGCAGCCCGGGGCTGGCAGTAATCCCCCGACTGTGACAGGGGTGTCCTCACTCACTCACTCACTCACTCACTCACTCACCGCCACCACCACCACCACCACCACCACCACCACCACCACCACCACCACCACCACCACCACCAACATCACCATCACCACCACCACCACCACCGCCGCCGCCGCCGCCACCACCACCACCACCACCACCACCAAAAAGTGCAAGGTGACGCAATGGTGTGTTTCCCTTTGTGCCCTCAATTGCAGCGGGTGCCAAGGCCATCCGCTTCCAGTTCTTCCTGCTTGCTTCCCACAGCCGCTGCTGCTGAGGCGGGAGCCTGCGTTGGGGCAGAGATCGGTGGCCTTGCTAAAGGCAAGCGGTGTGAGCAAGGAACAAGGTCTCGCCCACCCAGCACCCAGCACCCAACACCCCGGAGCCGCTCACGCATTTCAGACCTCCACAATCCCTGGTTCCCAACCTTGTTCAGTCCTTTGCAACCTCCATGAGTCTCTTCAACCCATCCAGCCCTCTCCAACAGGCTATGTTGACAAGAGGGGGGGTAGTTTGGATGAGACCCACCCACCGGACTTCGCCCTGCCCACCCCCCCGCGGTGGGAAACAGATGCGTGCGCACGACTCCGTGCCGTTAAGCAAAGAACGTTGTCACACAACAAATGCAAGAAGAGAAAAGATCTTCAGTGACATGTCATAGGCGCCTTTCACTGTAGCGAAAGAGACAAGAGTAAACCCCCCCCTCTTTTATCATTATTACCTTTTTGTATTAGAGTTTTACGTCATTGGGTGGGGCGCATGTTTTGTCAGTCAAATTGAAGCCAAGGCGCTCTCCCGGGTTTGGCATCCCAGCCCCAAACGGGGACACACATACCAACAGGGCAATCATCCATATGCAATCCACCCATTGATGCCGCCGTGCGCGCCAAAAACTGTACGGCCGCGCTTGCAGCTTCATGTGCTGTCATTCATTGTTGACAGTTCTCCAGTCTGCTATGAGGCAATTGCATTAAGGCGGGCCCGGGGTTCCCCTGTCCCTTCCGCCCACTTTGCTGCCCCCTTGCACCTCCAACTGCAGCGACCCGCCCATACACCCACTGCATTTGGTATCGCACCACCTCCCTCCGAAACAATTGCGTGCACTGTAGGACGAGCCCCTGTCACGCGCTACATCACCCCCCCCCCCCCCCCGGGACGGCCGACCCCCGGAGCAGTCAAACAGGACAAGCATCCGGGGGCTCCGTTGACACAACCAAAACACGTTCAGACCCACAGAGGGTCAGAATGAGCCGTGGTGAGAGGCCAATAGGCGCCGCCAAAGGCAAACAATCAGAGGCCTTGTGCCAACCCCCCCCACACATCTGCCAACACCTTGTCCCAAAGATATGGCGTGCATGCGGTTGCGGTAGCCCTGCTCCTCCGCATGCTTGACCAACAGGGAGAAGGGGTCCGCCCCGGGCGACAGCACGAAGATGATGGGGGTCTCGGCCGTGGCCTCGGCGGTGGACTCCGCGATGCTGAAGGGCGGCGGGTCCACGAAGGTGGCGCCCAGCGCCTGGCGCACGAACTCCAACACCGCGAACATCAGCTGCTCCGTCCGCAGGGCCTTGACCAGGAGGCACCGCTGGAACGCAGAGAGGCCCAACCACCTGCGGAAGCGGGAGGCCCCGTGGACACTGCGCACCGGTGCACCCGTGCAACACCTGCAACGCGGGTGCCCTGGTCCCGAGGGTCGTGGCGCATGTACAACGCCCCGATCACTAGAGCTCCGATGAA
>CAXIWF010001142.1:0-10000 GCA_964036045.1 Eutreptiella sp. 'Long Island Sound 2002' | reverse complement strand
CAGCCTCAATGGCATTTGTAACGGACAGTAACCGCCCCAACCGCTTCGGCAACCTCCTCCAACCGCCTGCCTAACTGCTGCTGGGGCCGCCTCCGAGGCCCATTCCCTTCCAATGCATCCCGGTCGGTACTTCGGGGGCACGCACTGGATTCCGGTTTTCGGGTGAAAATCGTTGAATTGCGTGCCCCAAGCGGCCGGGGAACAGCGGTTTTGGCGGGTGAGAGGGGGGCGGTCGCCCTTCTGCTCACAAGTGCTGCTTCTGCCCCTGGGCGCCAACCTGTTTCACATTCAGTCGTCCCCATGACCGTGAACTTTGGAGGGTATTGGAAGCGGAAGGGGGGGGGGGGGCGGGGGGGCGAGGGGGCCCACTGCGTGGGACAAGTGCCCGCTGCCATCCATAGCAACGCCAACTGCCGAACGTTGTGGGCCACGAGCCGTGCGTTTTGAAGAATGGGATGTCTCTCTTGCCATTCCGGAGCGGCCCGGGCCCCTTTCGAGGGTGTGACATGGCAGCCCCCCCCCCCCCCCGGGCCCCCCTTCGCTGTCAGGGTCGGGAGGGACGTGGACCGCCCAGACAAAAGAGGACCATTGCTTGTGCCATTGCCGTCTTCGGTCCCTTCGATTTGGGAACAAACCCCCTGCAACGCAGTCCCTGATCCGCACGCCCGGCAGGGGCAGGGGGATGGAGATGCCCAGAGCAGCCACAGCCCCTCCCCAGAGATGCATTGGAAGGGGGGAGCCCCCCCCAGGGACTTGCTTGAGCGGGGGGGGGGGGGGCAGGGGGGGGGTCCAGGGGGGAGCCCCCCCCCCCCCCCTGCCAGAACATACCCAATCCACAGGGAACAGAAAATTATTGGAGAATGAACAACTCAGCACATGGAAATGCCATGTTGTCGGCCGTAAACAAAGAAAATTCATCATTGAATGTTAATTCAGGGTTCCCACATCTCACCAATACACAACAACTACAACAGAGCGGGACATTCACCATCTCATGCCAAATGACAGTGATCTTTCTTGTCAGTCAGAATTAGACTCACCTGAACTGGAGCCCCCATCCAAGCTAGTGCGGTCCCTCGGAAAAATTTCTTGTGCTGCGGCATGCTGCGGCATGCTGCGGCATGCTTCAGCCTGCACTTGTGGGTACCTACGCTTCTGTGTCAAGTTGAACTCACATGCAAGAGACAACATGCACAACACCGTTGGGCCAAATTAATCACTTTCACCATCCGGATCGTCTGTAGTGGGTTTGTTGACATACATCATAGCCAAATGGCGCAAAGTGTCGTTGCCCATATGCAAACGGTCCTTTGTCTGGATGTGGCCCACTGCAAACCCTAACCTGTGATGCCTTGGTATTTTGAGTATCCTTCAGGACTTGACATGTCAAAACAACACCAAAAAAGCGAAGATCAGAATAGAGAGGAACTGACAGGCAACAAAGTACTCTTCCCGGGATTGGAACCCAGGACCCTCCAAGCTGGAACCCAGTAATTTACTACTGCGCTACCATCCAGTTCTGCGACATCTGTGCAACAAAGGGTTGAGAGTTTCGACGTGGTATGAAAAAAAAATCCGCCACGTGAAAATTTTGGCTCGCTGCGGCATGCTGCGGCATGCTTCAAAACCCCCATGTGCAGCTCCAAAAAACAGGTGCTGCGGCATGCTGCGGCATGCTGCGGCATGCTGCGGCTGCACTAGCTTGCCCCCATCGGTAGTGGAACTGGAACTGGAACCTGATGATGATGACGAACCTGAGTCACTGCCTGAATGGGAGACACCAGACAAATTATCAGGCAGCGCCTCATCATCCACTGACTCCGGATCAGAGGGTACCTCGGCTTTTTGTCTTTTACGACCGCTGATCCTATCTTTAAACCTAAAATAGAGCAGTGCGTCAATTACGACTTCGCGTTGTGCGCGTGGCAACGGTGGGACCAGGGAGCTGAAATACACTAACAACAAGCGTTGGGGCATGGTAGTCTGGAAAACAAGGAAGATGGAGCACACGCACACTATGCAATGGATCCAACACAACAACCCTGGAGGCAACACACACACACACACAGTGTATGGCATGCGCCGAAGGCGCCGAAAATTTTTTTCCCATGACTAAAAAATGTTCACCAAACCAAGGTTTTCGGGTGCACCTGAGCTGAGGGGGAAGGGGGGGAGGGGGTCCAGGGGGGAGGGGTCCCCCCCCCGGAATGAAAATTAAAGCCCCGCGGTGGGTACGCAGTGGGATTCGTTCACTTGCCTGAGCCCGGGTGCGGCTGAGGAGAGGAGGGGGGGCGCTGCACCGCCAAAGCGCCGGCAAACCCCCGCGGGCGTCGTGCCATCCAGCGTGTCCCGGAGAAGGGGCCGTGCACCGCATTCTCCAGCCACGGAGGCCATGCGTTTGGGTGACAAGTGTCGACGTCCACTCGGAACGCCTCCCGAAGACTTTGCGTTCAACGGAGCCAATCGACAGCCACTCATCCCCCGGTCCCTCTGCAACAAAGGACACGGCGCGTGGGCGCTGCGCTTCGCCTGTCGGCGTCTCCCGGGGCATGTCGGAGGGGGTGCAGCACCTGGGCCTTCCTCAAGGAGCTGATCACGCGCTGGTTGTCCAGGATGTTCCCCTCAGCGGTCTCCAGGTCCTCCAGGATCCCGTCCTCGTACTGCTTCAGCTTTTTGCCGTCCTCCGCGACGTTTTGGATGATCTTGTTCTTGGACTCCTCCAGCTCCGCCCGGATGATGGAGACCACGTCCCCCAACATCTGACGGCAGAGCGAAAGGAACGCCCAAGCGACACCGCAACACGGGGCATCGCAGGCAATGCCATGAAACCGGCGACGGGAACGACGTGGTTCGCCATTTCCCACATTTCCTCGCGTTCCGGGCGGATACGGACAGGATGACCGGGATAGATATGGACGGGATGACCGAGGTGTCCGGCCCTCCTTTGGGCCTCAGTCAATAAGCGTGTAGATTGTCAGGGAGGTACAGGACTGGTGGAGGTCGAGAGGAGAACGCTGCACGGACATAGTAGCGCCCTCTGAGAAGAAAGTGCTGCGCCTATGCAGCCCCCCCCCCCCCCCCCGAATGGTGACGCGTGAGCCGTCACGTGTGGTGGTGTTGGTGGGCGAGACGTCAGCACAACAGGCAGCACAACAGGCAGCACAACAGGCAGCACAACAGGCAGCACAACAGGCAGCACAACAGGCAGCACACCAGGCAGCACAACAGGCAGCACAACAGGCAGCACAACAGGCAGCACAACAGGCAGCACAACGGGCAGCACAACGGGCAGCACAACAGGCAGCACAACAGGCAGCACAACAGGCAGCACAACAGGCAGCACAACAGGCAGCACAACAGGCAGCACAACAGGCAGCACAACAGGCAGCACAACAGGCAGCACATGCAGTCCACAAGAGGAAAGGAAAAGCCTGTCAAGAGCCGAACAAGCGGCCCCGGGCGCCTTTCGCAAAAGGTCTGTTGGAAGAGAGTGTAAGATGGCCTTTTGCAGGGGAGAGGAGGCAGCATCGTTGTCATCAGCCCCCCCGTTGCCGTTGGCAAGCCGCAACAACAGTAACGGTCAAGAGTACTGTTGCTTGTGCTGTTGCTTTGCTGTTGCTGTTGCAGCAACAACCGTGTGCCCGAGTATTCGCTGCGGGTTGTGGTCGGTGTTGCGGCCCTGCACCCACAACCCGAGCGCCGCCCTCATCTCCCCCGCCCCCATCGCCCACTCACCCCAGTCTGGGTCTTCCTCGTACCCCGGCCCCCCGCGTGCAGCCTTCCCCAGAGGACAACGCCCCGCAGCGCTCCACAAGGCCTGGCCGGTGCACGGGCAGCCCTGCAAGCGTCGCACCTGCTCCTCCAGCCCCGGCATCGTGACGGTGAAGTTGATGACGGTGGCCTGAATGCAGACCTCCGGAAGGTACTGGGGGTTGGACAGTTCGGTGGTCATGTAGAACCGGAACATCTTGTCGTAGTCCACTGCGTTGTTGGGGCCTGGCGTGAGGGGCAGGGCGCAGGGCCACGCACGACACGGACACGCATGGGGGCCTGCAGTGCAATGGGAGGGGGGGGGGGAGGGCAGCACACCAACGACGGGGCTCCGCGAACGCGGAAACGACACCAGCGGGAGCACCGGCCGACAGAACGCAGCGACCCGACGCAACATGCGAAGGGAAGAACGGGTGACTGTCCAGGGCCCCGTAAAGGAGCAACAACCCGACGGAATGTCACACGGGCGGGGGGGGGCAGGGCCTGATGTGTGTGGGAGGCATGGGGCCGGGGGTGCAGCGAGGCACGCGGCCTCCGGTGCATCAAAGGCACGCCCTGCAGTACAGCAATACCGGGGGGAGGGGGGTGTGTGTGATAATGTCGTGCGGGGGTTATTCCGCCGGGGGGGGGGGGCACTTCGGAGTGGGGGGACCTCGCCGCCCTTGCCAATCCCGACGCTTGCACTGCCTCACGGCCTGGGCCGCGCGGACGGCGATGGTGGGCGGGAACCAAAGCCGAGGGCCTGTAGACCGCTGCACAAGACTTCCTCCGCCTTGAATTAGGCCTCCGACCTCGGCAGACCTCCGATCGGGGGCACAGGGCACACACCTCCGATCGGGGGCACGCGGCACACACCTCCGATCGGGGGCACGCGGCACACACCTGCGATCGGGGCCACGCGGCACACACCTCCGATCGGGGGCACGCGGCACACACCTCCGATCGGGGGCACGCGGCACACACCTCCGATCGGGCGCACGCGACACACACCTCCGATCGGGCGCACGCGGCACACACCTCCGATCTAGGGCACGCGGCACACACCTCCGATCGGGGGCACGCGGCACACACCTCCGATCGGGGGCACGCGACACACACCTCCGATCGGGCGCACGCGGCACACACCTCCGATCGGGGGCACGCGACACACACCTCCGATCGGGGGCACGCGACACACACCTCCGATCGGGCGCACGCGGCACACACCTCCGATCGGGGGCACGCGACACACACCTCCGATCGGGGGCACGCGGCACACACCTCCGATCGGGGGCACGCGACACACACCTCCGATCGGGCGCACGCGGCACACACCTCCGATCGGGGGCACGCGACACACACCTCCGATCGGGGGCACGCGGCACACACCTCCGATCGGGGGCACGCGGCACACACCTCCGATCGGGGGCACGCGACACACACCTCCGATCGGGCGCACGCGGCACACACCTCCGATCGGGGGCACGCGACACACACCTCCGATCGGGGGCACGCGACACACACCTCCGATCGGGGGCACGCGGCACACACCTCCGATCGGGGGCACGCGACACACACCTCCGATCGGGGGCACGCGGCACACACCTCCGATCGGGGGCACGCGACACACACCTCCGATCGGGGGCACGCGACACACACCTCCGATCGGGGGCACGCGGCACACACCTCCGATCGGGGGCACGCGACACACACCTCCGATCGGGGGCACGCGGCACACACCTCCGATCGGGGGCACGCGACACACACCTCCGATCGGGGGCACGCGACACACACCTCCGATCGGGGGCACGCGACACACACCTGCGATCGGGGGCACGCGACACACACCTCCGATCGGGCGCACGCGACACACACCTCCGAGGTTGATCAACGTCCGGCCGTTATCAGTATAGATCTGCTTCAGCAGCACGGGCTCCAGCGCCGGGTCCAGCGTCTCCCCCAGGCCCTCAATTAAGAGGGGCGTGCCGTTGCGGATGGCCTGCTCCAGATGCACGAGGTACTGCTGGTCCGAGGCTTTGACCACCTTGAGGCCGAACTTCTTCTCCATCGCGGTGATCCATTTCAGGGCCTGACAGCGTGTGCCCAGAATGACAGAGGGAGGGGCAAGTGGCGCGGCAGGAGCGGCAGGAGGGGGAGGAGTGCGTGGGCAAATCCGGGTCCACAAATGGTTCAATGGGAGGGGGTGTGGAAGAGGAGGTTTGGAGGTGTGTCTGTGTCTGTTGGGGGGCGGTTACTGTCGGTTGCCATTGCCATTGAGGCTGGCACTTGGCGTTTGCGGGGACAGTGGCTGGGCATAGGCTGGGCGCCCTGGAGGGGGGGGGGGGGCACCCCCCCCCCCGTTCCCAATGGGTCCCTGGCCCATGGCCCTCACTTCAACGGAGGTGGGGGGCAGGCACACCCCTCCGCCTCCACGGGTGTACTCTTCCGGGGACCTGCTCTTCAGGGGGACCAAAATGGGAGGGGGGGACTGACGATCGGTCGGTGGCGTGGATCCAGGGGGGCATCCAACACAACGCGGGTGGGGCTGCTGACCGGGTCTACGGTCGCGGTCCGTGCTCCTCCCTCCATCCCCCATCAACCCAAACCGCCGGGCTCCCCGGGGGGGGGGGGAGGGGGGGGACCAACATACATACCTCAAAATGATCCCCATGACGCGCTGATCATTTTGAATATACACAACTGGGGTGAAAGAATTTTCAAAAAAAATTGCCCATCAACTCAGGCTCCCATCAGCCTAGGTCCGACCCGGAGGTCGGGTCGGGGTCAAACTCCGCATGCGCCCTGGCGCCCGCTCCGTGCCGGCCGACCTCATTAGGGAGGCCAGGCAGGCAGGAGCAGGGGCCTGTGGCGGCAGAGATGTTTGGATTTACATGGGCATTGGGGTTTGGGTTTGGAGGCCAAGGGGAGGAGCGCGGTGGCGTCCCCTGACGACTCCGCACGCCGGCGGGAGGGAATGAAGTGGGGCTTGCCACACCCCCCCCCCCCCCACCTACACCCACTCAACGCCAGGGCAAACCTTGAAGGCAGTGAGGCTGTAAGGCCCCCGACCTCCCAAGGGATCCGACACAGTCAGCTCGGCAGGGTCCCTCCCCCGGATGGCGTGTTGTCTGGCGTTCCTCGTTGAGTCATGCATCAACTGCCAAACTGTGCACAGCGCACCACGCACGTCTTGTGGACGCCGAATGCCGATGTTTCGGAATGGGACCAAGAACCCCCCCTTCCTCAAAGATGTATCCATCTGCTTCGTGGAGACACTGTGCACTCCTGGACCCCCCCCGGATCGCCCCCCCCCCCCTATTGCCCCTCCCACATCTCGCCTCCCATCCCCCCCCCCCCTGTGTGACATTCCGTCTGGTTGTTGCTCCTTTACCGGGCCCTGGACAGTCACCCGTTCTTCCCTTCGCATGTGGCGTCGGGTCGCTGCGTTCTGTCGGCCACTGTGACCGGTGCTCCTGCTGGTGTCGTTTCCGCGTTCGCAGAGCCCAGTAGTTGGTGTGTTGGGGCTGTGCTGGATGTGGCGGGATGTGCCGTTTGCGCGTCAGCGGCGCCCAATAATTGGCGTATTGAGGATGTGCCCACATCTCGCCTCCCATCCCCCCCCCCCCCTGCAGAAGTGGATGACATAAGGTTTGCGCCGCAAAAGGTGGTGGTGGGGGGGGGGGGGGTTGGCATGTCGCCTTTGGTGGATTGTCCTCGTCTGCAGCGGGCGGCGCCTACTGGCCGATCGCCATGCATTGCCCTTCCCTTGTACCCCTTCCCTCCATCGGCGGTGGTGCCCATCGGCCTCTCACCGCCCCTGTGTCCTCCCTCTTCCTCCTTGGCCTGTCTTTCCCTCAGGGGGGGGGGGGGGGGCGGTTGGAGCCCCTTTTCCAGACACCCCTCCCCTTCGGGGCTCACGGGATGGGGATCTCCGACGGGCCGCCGGGGGGGGGGGGTGTTCGGGGGGGTCCTGAGGTAGCCCAACATCTGTGGCTCAAAACGATCCCTCGTGATGCACAGATCATGCTGAGCCATGTATCATGGGGGGCATTGCTTTTGGAAAAAGATGGGCGGTGAGTCATCATTAGAGTTCTTAGACGAGCCGCTTTGGACTGGCTGGTCACCCGAGCCCCTCTCCCAACCCCCAACCCCCTCCTTCAGGGGGCTCGAACGACCCCCCCGGCAGGAGTGCATTAGAAGGGAAGGGACTCCAGCGGCGGCCCCAGCAGCGGTTAGGCAGGCGGTTGGAGGAGGTTGCCAAAGCGGTTGGGGGGCGGTTACTGTCGGTTACAAATGCCATTGAGGCTGGCACTTGGCGTCAGGGGGACAGTGGCTGGGCATAGGCTGGGTCCTGGTACACCACCCACCCCCTTCCAATGCATCCCTGCCCCCCCCCCCGCCCACCGGCGCGTGCAAACAGTTTCTCAGGATCCCGAGCATGGACCATCCATCCATGTCCCTGCTGGTCGTTGGCCGTCCGCCCCGAAGGAGTCTCCCGCGGAGCACCACCGCCCCCCTGAAGTCCGATCAGCCCTTGTGCTGGACCCTCCGGGGGCCCAGCGCCTTCTTGCGGGCGGGACGAGGCCTTTCGACACAAGGGCCTCGGGATGCGGGGCGCGCCGCGGGGCATACCTGTCCTTGAGGGTCGATCATCAGGGGCCACCTCCGGGACTTGTTCATGGTGCAGGCCGTCACAAGGACGGCGTTCTCCAAAGAGGTGGTGTCGGTGGGCAGGCCCATGGTCGCCCAGTCCTGCATCTGCACCGGCGTGGCCAGCGTATTGACGAGGGACCACTTGTCGCTGACCTGCGGCAACGACAACGAGAGGGGGCTCCATCACCATCGAAGACCACGGCGATGGGGCGGGAGGGTCATGTGGGGATGCATTAGAAGTGGGGGAGGGAGGGGGGGGTCTGAAGGGGGGGGGAGGGGGTCTGAAAGGGGGGGAGGGGGGGTCTGAAGGGGGGAGGCGGGTTTGCTGGGACCCCCCCCTCCTCCCAGGGTCCCCCTGTGGCCCCCGCCGAAGAGGGGCCGGAAATCTTGAAGCGTAAATCCTCTGGGCACCGAAGGGGCCGAAGCAAATTTGGTTGTCAGCCTCAAACATTGGAAGGGGAGGGGGGGGGGGGGGTAGCCCCCCTCCTCCTGCGGTGTACGGCCGGTCTAATGCATCGCTGGGGTCATGGCACAGGCCCTGGGCCTGTCGTGCCGGACGAAGGGGCATAGGGCATGGTCTTGATAGCAGCCGCATTCCACTGCAGGAGCTGGGGTCTTGGGCAGGACATCGACCCGCGGAACAGGCCCCAAGTCATCGGGGCACAGGTGCACCACCCGACACGGCCCGATCCCACCAACGCCGCACCACTGTCACAGTGGAGCAAATGTGGGGGGGGGGGGGGGGGCAGGGGGTGTCGTAATGAAAAAAAAAACTCGGAGTGTCCAATACGCCCTACGATGGCGGTTGGTGTGTAACCGATGGCGGTTGGTGGGTAACGGATGGCGGTTGGTCTGTAACCGATGGCGGTTGGTGGGTAACGGATGGCGGTTGGTGGGTAACCGATGGCGGTTGGTGTGTAACCGATGGCGGTTGGTGTGTAACGGATGGCGGTTGGTGTGTAACCGATGGCGGTTGGTGGGTAACCGATGGCGGTTGGTCTGTAACCGATGGCGGTTGGTGGGTAACGGATGGCGGTTGGTGGGTAGCGGATGGCGGTTGGTGTGTAACCGATGGCGGTTGGTGGGTAACCGATGGCGGTTGGCGGGTAACCGATGGCGGTTGGTCTGTAACCGATGGCGGTTGGTGGGTAACCGATGGCGGTTGGTGGGTAACCGATGGCGGTTGGTGGGTAACCGATGGCGGTTGGTGGGTAGCCACCGAACATCAGAGAGTGGATGCCATCGTAAAAAAAAAGGGTGAGCGTCCTCATGGCACCCCCTGGGGGGGGGGGGGGCAATCCCTCGGGTAGAACGTGGAGTACCCCCCAACTGACTGCTGGCTGGAGGGCCCCCTTGGAGGCACGGGGGGGGGGATGGGAGGCGAGGTGTGGGAGGGGCAATAGGGGGGGGGGGCGATGTGGGGGGGGGGTCCAGGAGTGCACAGCGTCTCCCTGGAGCAGACTGATACCTCCTTGAGGAAGGGTCTTCTCGAGTGAGTCGGGGCGAGTGAGTCGAGTCAAGTGAGTCGTGTCCAGTGAGTCGTCTCGTGTGAGTCCTGTGGTGTGAGTTGTGTGATTTGAGTCATGTCGTGGGAGTC
>CAXIWF010001141.1:0-48134 GCA_964036045.1 Eutreptiella sp. 'Long Island Sound 2002' | reverse complement strand
GGTGGAGGAGGGCATTCCCCAAAATGTGATTGGGGAGGCAAAGGCATACGCCACAGGCACTTGGCACACGCTCCGGGGTGCCTATGTCTGGACGGCGCCATCCCGGTTCCCGCCACATCCTTTTGTGGCTATGCAACCGCGTTGGGTGGCTATGCAACCGCGTTGGGCGGCAGAGGACATTAAGTTGGCGTTGGAGTGGCACAACCTGCATGGGCACTTGATACGACGCTATGTAGAGCAGCAGGAAAGCGCCGAAAGGACGGCGCTAGTTCAGCGGGAGGGGGCTCGGCAGGCCCGGCACGCAGCAAGCAGCATGGCAGACGAGGGCTGTGGGAAGGGTGGACAAATGGCATTGAGGAGTATTCCATGACTGGCGTAGATGTTGAGGACAACACCGTTGTCAACAATGTCGTAGAAGTTCTGTATGAAGTAGTGGGACCTAAGACAGGAAGGTCCAACACACTATAAGGGCTCACAACGCAATCACATTGCACCCCACAAATGTCCAAAGGACGCAGACTCAAGCTCGGCATTAACTGTGCGCCAAGTCCGAGCCTTAGGGACTCGGGCCACCAGCACATGAGCCACAGCTTGAAGATAGTCTCGGGACGGCTCCCACGCCCCCCATGTTCGCACTCCAACTCGTCCTGGTGAGTCTTCCCAGTAGAGCCCGGCTGGATGGCCTGCCGTCCCCGCATTGGCATCCAGCTCCAATACTCGGTTAGCGGCCCCGTGGGGGCCATCAGGACCGTGTACCAAGTCATGCGCGCAGGGATTGCCACACCTTCATCTTCTCTACTCCAGGGGCGGCAACAGACACCTGCAACGCGCCCGCTCGCCCTAAGGGCCTTGCTCGCCGCCTCCAAAGGGAGAGGCAACCATACCTCCAAGCGGTGCCCTGCGCGTTCGCCCACAGCCATATGCGGCTGCACAATCACGTCAGGAGCTGGAACCCTTTTGAGATGGCTCTAGGCCTCGCGTTTGGCCCATTGCATGCACTTGTGCTCGTGCCCCCCCCCCCCCCCCGTCCCTTGCCGAGAGAAGCATGGCTTGGTCAAGCAAAGCCGTGGTGCACCTGAGGTTGCCAATCTCCAGCGCCAGCGGCTGCAGCTCCTCATCCCGCTCATTGTCCAACATGGCGTCCTCCGGCGTGGCATCTTCAAGCTTACGTGCCCACGTGGCCATGAGCATTGACCCGCGGGGCTAGATTGACGGCCCTTTGCTCTGCTATCTCCTAGGGCTTGCGCTTGACTGTGACAACGCACTGGAGTCTACAGCCTGCAATCTCAAGGTCCATACGCCGGGATGTGAGCGCCCGCATGGCAGTATCTGCCATGGCCTTGCTGGACACACCGTAGTTGACCAACAGCACCGTCTTGACATTTGTGACCGGTTCCTGTTGCTCTAGGTTGTCCTCAGCACTCGCATGCGCCTCTGCAAGGGACAGGCCCACCAGCGCGGCCCGTTGCAGAGCCGCCAGGTTGTCGGCAACCGGCCACTCCGATGGTGGCTTCCTAGGCGTGATCCGCCGCAACCGCCCTGGTGTAGCTCCTTGTAGTCCTCCTCGGTGCATGCTCACGCCGCCTATACCGTGGTGGTACCTAGGATGAGTGCGAGGAGCGTGGAGGCGATGGGCTGGTATTCATCCACCTTCATGTGTTGTTCCATGTCGTAGTAAACCCAATTGGCACATCCTAGAACGGGGCACTTGATTGGCTCGTTGTCTACGAACATTTTACACAATGCCATATCATGCTTCACAAACCATCTGTGGGCACAAAATGCATTAATGGGCTGAAATTGTGCTTTGGCAGTTGTCACCTTGTTCACTACAATAGCGACACAACTCGGAGCCCGGTGGGTCACATCCCACCCCCACTGGAAATTTGATGCCCCTCCCTCGGAGCAAGAAGTGTGGCAGCGCTCCCCAGGCAAGCAACGCGCTTTAGAGGTAGGCGAAACGGCCAACAGTGTACAATGCAGATGTAACCCAAAGGTAGCACCCACTGCCAAAAGGCACAAGGACTAGAAAACAAGTAAAAAAAACTCTGCGAGTCAAAATTGCAACGGGAGGCAATGGCGAAAACCGACGAGGCCGAAGAGGATACATGGCCGCGCGCAAGCAACCAAGACGCCGAGCATGATGTGGCAACACGCCCCTCGCTACCATCAAGATCCCCCTCCTCCACTTCACCAGCGTCCTTCGCCTAGTCCGATACGTGCAAGCAACCCCCTTTGTTGTGGGTGTAGTGGTAGTAGGTGTAGTAGTAGCAGTTCTTGTTTCCGTCACTTTCAGTGCTTTTACCGTTGCTTTCTGCCAAGATGTAGCTGGTGCAAATTATGATCCAAGTGGAGGATCACAACCCTCAAATTTTGATGAAGAGAAAGAGGATAGTAGTTCGCGGACCTATGATGCCTCGTCCAACTCAAGCTGCAGCACGTCCTCATCATCTAGCTCCTCGTAAATGCTCGTCAGTGAGGTTGCTCCGGTCGGACATCAAAGAAAAAAAGCACGACAAAGAAGTTTAGTGGGGTCTCATAAATTTTTGCCAGTCATCTCCTGACGGACCACTGTTAGGTTTGCCTTATGGCGTGGCAGTCGCCTACCGCACTAGAGAGCCCTCTTGTACATGCTTATGGGCTGTGGGTCTGCGCCCCGTGCCCTGCATTGCAAGGATCCACCGTATCATATGCTGAAGTGAGGCCCACTGACCAAGAACTATCTTGAGAACTCTTCGAACTTTTGGAGTCAACCAAGAAAAAAGAAAAAGTGCACGACAAAGAAGGCCTACTCGGCTTACCGTAAGACACGGACACTGTGAAGACACACCTCAAAAGAAGGCCAAGGCCATGCATACTTGAACATATGTGAGGCGACGATCCCAGCTTGAGGGGCTGTGGGGAGCATTGAAAACCTCGTGTTCGACCAAGGCCATGTAATTTGGATGGGATTCCCACAAAAATGTTGTGAACCAATTTGGATCTTCATTGTGTGAACCGGCTTGGATATCCATTGTGTCAACCGGCTGGGATCTCTATTGTGTGAACGGGCTTGCATCTCCAATGCGTGAACTAGCTTGGATCTCCAAGTTAGATCACTGGGTCATTTTGGAGCAGGTGCCATATATTGGCACCAAGGCTGTGCCGTGTACATGGTATGATAGTGTAAAGTGAAACAGCTTGGTGGGAAGATGGGCATCGTGGCAGGCTCTAATTAACTGCTATTCAAGTCGCTATTCAAATTCAAAATAAACGCGTTTATGCGTTTATTTTTCAAAAAACGCCCGTTTTGGGGCGAGAATCGCTGTTTATCGATGTTTATTGATGTTTATTGGTGTTTTCACATATTGTTGCATGCATTGGGGAAGGTTTTGGGTTGCCTTGTTGTGCCATTCGCTTGCAAGTTGTCATTTCCGGTAGGTGTCATTTAAATTTAAATAATCATAAACGCCATCTCGTTCGCTTACAACAAAGAGGTCAGGGAAATGTGCCTCTTGACACTTTGTGACGGATTGCATTTGTACATCCACATTAGAACAACAAGCTTCAACACAAAATAAACAAAGTTCTCGCTTCTAATTCACCGCATGTCCGTACGCATTACCATAAATAGATAGACAAAGCCTGAACTTTGCTGTTTCCTGTGTTTGTCCAATGTGCCAGAAGAATTATCATCTCTCGTCTTCTTGTTTGTTTACCCTTCAGACCCTCTTTTCCTATTTCGCATCTCGGGATGGGTGGTGATGTATGGATGCGCCGCCTCGGTCCGGTCGCTCCCGAGGGTGCCGATTGGATGCATTTCAGCAATGCCGCGGCTGCCCTCCGGTACCTACACTCCCCCGACGGTGGGTCATTGACGAAGTTGGCCCACATCCAAGTCATGCGCGCCGCCAAGTCGGATGGCACGCGCGATGGCTGGGCCTTCACCCTCAAGAAGCCGGCGTCTAGTTCAGGCGCATCGGCTGCCCCACCTCCGTCGTCCTCACGTGCCACCCCCTCCCTAAGTCCTTTTCTTCTTGTTCCGGTAAGGTGTGCATGTTGTGGTGCAAACATTTGTGGCACCAAGTATTCTTGTCAGAGGTGCCACAAGGTGGTTGATGAGGCGTGCATGACCATGGTTGGATCAACCGTGCATTGCTTCTCGTGCACCTGCCGTGCCTGTGGACAGGAAGTGTCCACGCCTGATGTGGAATGCCACACGTGTCATTTCCGCGTATGTCCAGGGTGCACCACAGATGGTATTTGCACCTCCTGTGTTGAGAGGTGCCGGCCGTCTGACCCCCCTCCCCCAAGAAACGGCAGTTCAGAAGGGAGTGGCTTCTTACCCGGTCTTGGCTAAGGTATGAGGCTACTACGGACAAGATGTGGTGCATTGCATGTAAACAGTATCCTCAACTTGGCCACTCTGTTCCCTTCGTGCAAGGTACTTCAAACTTCATGTTGTGCACCCTTAAGCATCACCAGCGGTCGGGCTCACACGCTGTGTCCTTGGCCTTGTGGCAATCAGGTGGTCGGGTGACGTCGGTCATTAAAACCTTGCCCCCTCATGTGCTACAGGGCATCCTGGTCCTATTCAGGACCGTGTACAGGATTGTGCACCGCGCTGGTCCCCTCAGTCATGTGGAAGGGGATGCCGAGCTCGTGTCACTCAATGGAGGCACAATTATCCCAAGTTATCGTTCACCCTTCTCGGCTAGGGAGGTGCTGCGCTTTATTTCCCAACCATTTCGCATTTCCCAGGGTCTAGTAATCAAGGAGTCTTCTTTTTTCTCCATCGCATCAGACTCGTGCACAGACCGCGCAGCAAAGAAAGAAGAGCTTTTTTATGTTCGTGCCGTCGTTGATGGAGTGATGGCTACCAATTATTTCTCTTGCCAACCCCTCCCCTCCGGCACCGCTCCAGGAATAGTTACTGCATTGAAACGGGCAATGGCCCATGCAGACGTGGATCTTGATGTTTGGATCCGTAAGCTCTTTTTCTACTGTGGGGATGGGGCCAGTGTGGTTCAGGGCGAATGTGGTGGGATTATCCGCATCATCGGCGACTTGCAGAAGGAGATCGCAGGCTATGATGTGGTGGTGCCATATCACGCATCGTGTCACAGATGCGAGCTGGCCTTTAAGGCCGCCATCGCCTCCGACCATGCGTTTCTTGATCTACTTGCTGACACGTTGCAGTGTGTTGCGCTGTTTTGGAATAATGCTCCCTCTAGGCTCAAGACATTGCATGCATTGGCTCTCGCCCTCGATGCCGCATTCTTGAAATTAGGGGATCTGCACACTCGTCGCTGGTGTGCTTTTGCAGCAGATGCCTTGCGCCGTATGAAGCGGTGCTATGTGATTGTTGTCCTTGGTTTGCGTGAGGTACACCTGAGCAAGGCAGTCCACAAAGAACAAAGAGATGCTTTGCTTTTTGCACTCACGAACGAGGTGTTTCTATGTGGTCTGTTTTTTATGCTGGATGTTGTGCAGGCTTCAGCCCTAATGTCCCAGGGAATCCAGGTGACGAAGAGGTGCTCTGCTCTGATTGATCACAGTGTGGAGGCATGCGTTGCTGAGTTGGACAAAGTAGCGCGATGGGAAGGTGATGAGTGGCTAGCATTCAATGCCGCTCTGGTTTCTCACGAGGGCTCCCATACACGGTTTTATGGTGTCCCCCTGCACAACAGCACCGGGCGCACAGAATTCATGTCGCAGGCAAGTGATTTTGTGGCGAGGGCACGTGATGAGTTGTGCTTCTCAGGCCCCCCGGCGAGTCAATGCGTGGCGCCAGAGGACAACGTTATCAATGTGGACGATGACGAACAAGACGAGGAGGAGAACGAGAGGGACGAGGGTGGTGAAGGGGAGGAGGGGCAGGAGGAAGAGGAGGGTGAGGGGGAGAGGCGCTTCTGCCTCGGGCAGGAGCACGACAGCAGGGCTGTCAGGGAGCGGGAGGGGAGTGAGTGGCCACCGGACTTCTAAAGCAACTGCAGTGGGGCAGTGGAGCCCGCGCACATAAACAAATACAAAGATGTTCCGCATGTTTATGTTGTGCTCTTGTTTCATGTGCAGGGTATGGATTACAGGAAGGGATGAGCCAATATTATTATTCAGATGCAAGCGCAAACAGCGGGGGAAAAAAAAACAAGGCACAGCGGAACAATCATTTCAGTTGAATGAAGGTCCCAAAAATAAACATTTGAATGAAGGTCCCAAAATTAAACATTTGAATGAAGGTCCCATAAATAAACAAGGATTGGGAGCATCCAAAAATAAACAGCATGGGATTTGTTTTGTACCAAAGTTGAAGGCATACAGACATATCTAAACATGTAGTAGAGAATTATACAGACCTCAATGGTACCAGCCACATGGAACAAAGTTGTGTCCTATGAACCTGCAATGAAAGGAATGGGTATAAGGAGGCAAGCAGCTGCAGAATGATCATTTTTGCAAACAATTTGTTTAAAAAAAACGGTAAAAAAACAACCAATTTTCACCAAAATAAACAAGTTACTAGTCACTAGTCAAATGGCCTTTGGATAGTGTTTAATTAGAGCTTGCATCGTGGGGTCCACAACGGACATGGGGCACCCATTGAACGGCCAAGACGAGCCATCCGAACCACATGAGGTCCATCAACTAGCGCTGTAAGGCAATGGACACGTACATAGTGGCAGAGAAATTGGAGCAGCCGGGTGGGAAGATTGATGCCGTGGGGTCCACAATAGACATGGGGCACCAATTGAACGGCCACGACGGGATTGTACCCACGCGGGGTCCACTAGTTGCTTGCCCGGGTTCTCGCCCCTGTGCATGGGGCCGACAAGAGACCCGGGTGGGGCGCTGCAACACGATACGTAGCTAAGAGTACTCAGGGGGTTTTGTAACCCTTAACGTTAATGCCACCCAACACACATAATCATGGTGTTCCCATCCATGGCATGACATGACTTTGGCACTAGTTGGCAGTCCTAATGGGCTATCCAAGGTACTAGCCCATCTCCTACATGCCATTTGTGACATGTAGCTATCGGTGGCCCCTTTTCCATAGCATGCATTGCAGCACAAGTTCACGATTGAGCGAACAACATGCATTGCTGACGTGGGAATGATGATGTGTGACATGGGAAGAAAAAAAATTTTTTGTAGGACCAACTTTTTTTTGTACCCCCCCCCCGCTCCCCTAGGGCTTCGAAAAAATATCCCACCCGGTAAAAAATCCCCCCCCCCCCAGCTGTCCGCACCACCTTTGTTTCCCATGTACTTGGTCCACACCACTTTATGGTGCACGCCTTTAATGCACAATTGGCATAATGTGGACTTAGCAAGCATTGCTTTTGAGTGCAAACAAAATAAAATTGTGGCGGTGTTGCAAAGCACCGCAAGCACAAAAAGAACAAACAAATGTGATACCAATGAGACATGCGTAGATAGCGGGTGTGACTCAAGAAGGCAAACGGCCCTCCATCCAATTCAATCCTATTGAATTGAAAGGTAGAGTCTAGCAGCCTTGTAAGAGTTCCCCAACACCAGTACCATGCTGTGCCGGCATAGCCTTGTGCCACAAAGCCCCTACTGTGTTGGGGTGTTTATGGCAGGGAGGGATCACAAAGATCAAGAGTGGTAGCATAACTACTGCCAGCTTGGGGTCCCCAAGATGCAGAGGAATCAAACGTGGCTCCAAAACCTGTCCCATCTCAAGGTCCATAGATGGGGAAGAATCACAAGTGGTTGCATAACCCCTGCTGTACATAACCCTTGCCGTCTTGGGGTCCCTAGACTGGGGAGAAATCACAAGTGGCTACATATCTCTTGCTATCTAGGAGTCCCTAGAATGAGGAAAAATCAAAAGTGGTTGCAGAACTGCTGCTGTTTCTGAGTCCCTAAATTAGGCAGGAATCAAAGAGACATGACCCTTGCCGTCTCGAGGTCCCCAAAATGGGGGGAAATCAACAGTGGTGGCAGACCCCCAACTTTCTCCGGGTCCAAAGAGCCTTCATATCTGCTGCCGTCCTAGGATCCCCAAAGTGGGCTGGAATCAAAAGTGGCTACATAACCCCTGCTGTCTTGGAGTCCCCGAGATGGGGAGAAATGAAAAGTTGCTGCATAGATCAGCTGTTTCGTACTCAGTTCGGGGTGTGACAGTCGTGGATATTACTGAGTGGCACGTACGGCGGAACCATTCCTCACAAAACTGAGTTTCTTGCAGGCACTGGTCGAAATTCAGTCTTGAGTGTACCGGAAAAAAACAAGTGAGGCGTCAAACAACAATCATGCCGGATGCTAGTAGGCTTCGTTCTGCTAGAACGTATCCAGAGCGTGAATTCGTTGTCAGCCAAGCGCACAGTGTGCAACTCTGCAAGGCATGTCTGCTGGGGCGGTGCCTGTTGACCAACACCAGTGCATCGCTCACCCCTCATATCATAGTGCCCCCTTGAGATCCCAGCGCGCAGCCCAGGGCATTTGTTAGTGAACGATTTCTGGAAGAAAAAAAAAACAACGCCGACCTCCAACCGCTATCGGGTACCTTCTTACTGCTATTGGATACCCCTGTCCAATTGTGTACCTAATGAGGCGGTGACTGGATCGCCTGATTTGATGTTGTTTCGATGAAAAAGCGTCCTGTACAGCCCCCTCTGCTTTGTTTGTCGCAGCTGTCTTCCTCCTGGGGGTACAGGCGTCACTTATGATTGGTACCCGTTTCTCTTGGAGGCCCTACAGGGCCGCCGCGAAGCTCATCACGCGGGCTAGCTACACCACCGACAATGGCACCACAAAGTTCCCGACCACCGAGTCCAAGGCCAGTTATGGACTGGGGCTGAAGATTGGGGTCGATCTGGCCAACACCTCATTCAAGGGCGTGGACGAGACTGCTTTGTACGAGGGGATCTCCGATGGTTTGCACGGTCGTACAACACAGGTGGAAGTGGAGACGCTCCGGGCAGCGTTGACTAAGGTGCAGCAGGCCATGCGCGAGGCTGATGCTGAGAAGAAGCAGCCCGAAGAGGTGACAAATCCGGTGCACACGGCAAGGCTTTTTGTGTTGTTTTTGATGTTAACAAACGCCGACCTCTGCCGTCAGTTACCACCTTCGGTGAATCTTCAACTGCCGTCGGTTTTCCTCCAACCGGCGTTGTTTGCCTTTCAAGTGCTGTCCAATTGTATCCCCAAATAATAAGCTGGCTACTGAACAGCCCGAGTTTTTTTTTGTCTTAATTAAAAAACATCATGGCACACAGGAGGCCCCTTGGCCTTCAAGCAGCCCCCATCCCCATCCTCTTCCAACCACCTGACGTCTAACCCACAGGGGGGGTATCACGTGTGGGGCCGGATCCCCACCCCTCAAAGACCCCCCAACCTGCACCCGTGGGCAACAGCAGGTGCCAATGGGGCGGGGGAGGGGAGTGCGTCAGACATGCCACAGACGGCACGGGCGTGGCACAGGCCTGTGGGGCAACAGAGCTGACGAAGGTGTGGCAGGTGGAGAATGGAAAAATGGGATTTTACTCCCCAACGTGTGTGTATTCACAATGCTCAGAGCAAAACGGCGAAGTCAAAAATGTCGTCAACAGAAAATTATTTTTTGGGGCCCCACCCCCAACCCCCCAACTCTCTCCGGAACCCGACAGTTACTGCTTGTAGGGAGGGAAGCCCGTAAAGAGGAGGCATTTCAGGGAGCTCACAGGTCTTGAGCTGTAGCTGGTTCGGTGGTTTTTGGTTGGTTGCAGGGTGTTTGGGCAGCATTTTGCGCTTTCAACCGCAATTTGGCCCATTTGATCCTGTCCGTGCATTGTGCATGCTGGTGTCTTTTTGTGTGTGTGGCCCCCCCTTCCGTAGGTCCTGTACGTTGTGGTTCTGTGTTGAACCCCCCCCCCCCCCTTTGCGGCCCCTAACAGAGCCAACCACCAAGGCCTTGTGCCAACCCCCCCCCCCCCCCCTTGCGAGACTCTGACAGTGCGGTTTCGACAGTGCGCCTTTCGCACACCAATTTGCACTGTCCCTCCTGCCACTCTTTTTTGAAGTGATGTGCCTTTGAGTGGTAGCAATCCAGTATCTCTTGGTAGGTGAGGGTGTTCAACATGGTAAGTCTACCAAAGGTTCCATCTACACCTTCGCTTAGCTCACCGTCATTAGGTTGTACCTCCTCTTGCAATACCCTGAACGCCCCCTCGCCATTGTAGGGGGTCATTTGCCCTTTTGTTTTTGGCAGTCATGGCTTCGTCTCATCTCGTAGCCACCCATGGGGGACATCTGACGCGGTGCAGCGCAAGCACCGCAAATATAAGGGCAACTGGGGGCAGCCCGGCAAGAGTGGTAAGAGTAAGCACAGTGGCCGGTGCAAACCCCCTTCTGACCAGTGCTATTTCACCCAAACAACTCCAAGTGTTGCCTTTTTCAGATGCCCGCACCCCACCTCACTCCTGGCAGGGGTTCTCAAGTTGGTAGGGCAACAGGGCCCTGCAGACACCTGCACTGCATCATGACTCATGCGCCCTTGTTTCCGGGTTTGAATCTCAAGATTCGAAGGTCGCACTCCATCGGCGCCAGGAGTAAAGCCGCGGCCTCCGAACACTCCAAAAGACCCCCCTGGTCGAGAGTCCGCACCCGGGGGTCTGACACTGATGGTTAGACACATGCCCTGTCGTGCGCTCGTATGTCGGCGGGTGGTCCTCAGAGGGGACTCATGCCCCGAAGTCAGGCCTGCGCTTGAAGGGGGTGTTGTCCCCCCCATCCCCCCATTCGGTGATGATCGTCAGTTCCGCCCCAACCACTTCTGACTGCCCCCAAATGCCCTCCAATCGTTTTGCAACCGCCAGCACGGCTACTGAAACTGCCTTCCAACCGCCAGTAACCGCACCGGCAGGCCCCTTTTTAAACTCCCCTTCAGCCTCCCTCCCCCTCAACCGCAGCCCCTCCAGAAGTGCCCACCCGCTCCACCTGCCCAACGCCTCCGGCAGGACTTCCTGAGGATCAATGGTGCTCGGGAAGGGGTGGCCACCACCGCCTCCGGGCTGCAGTTCGAGGTCCTGCAGACCG
This sequence comes from Eutreptiella sp. 'Long Island Sound 2002', assembly GCA_964036045.1. Taxonomy (NCBI): domain Eukaryota; phylum Euglenozoa; class Euglenophyceae; order Eutreptiales; family Eutreptiaceae; genus Eutreptiella; species Eutreptiella sp. 'Long Island Sound 2002'. Next base: position 37,112 of record CAXIWF010001141.1, on the reverse strand, counting down.
GCACCGGGGCGACCCCTGGGGCCACGAGCACCATCAAGGCCCACTACAAGGGCACCCTCATCGACGGCACCGAGTTCGACAGCTCCTACAAACGGGGCGAGCCCATGACGTTTCAGGTGGACCGGGTGATCAAGGGCTGGACGGAGGCCCTGTGTCTGATGCAGGTTGGCGCCACGTGGCGGCTGTACATCCCCTCGGACTTGGCGTACGGGGAGCGCGGTGCAGGGGACGTGATCCTGCCTTTCAGCACACTGATCTTTGACGTAGAGCTGCTGGAGATTGTGGAGTAAGCATTGCGGGGGGGCACTGAGGCTTCCCTGGCAAATCTGCCGTGTCCAGCAACTCCAGGGCGTGGGGATCCCTCCTCCGGGGCCACAGATTGGATGTGGGCAGATCATCCTGAGTCTGAGATCCGATGCGGGTGGGTGATACTGAGACTCGTATCGGACGTGGGTGGATCCTACTCAATTTGAGTCAGATGCGGGCCGGGCCCCCACCAGACTGTCGGACAGCTTGCTCTGAACGGCTTAATTGCAGTGGCAACAGACCCTTTAGACCCCAATGCTCCAACGATCCCGATGGAAGGTGTGCACAACAAAGCGTCTCAAGAGATTTATATCTGACGCGCGTAACACTCACGCGGCGTTATGCCACAAGCGCATGTGTTCTGCATCAGGACAGTGGCTTTCCGCTTCTGTCGCCCAAACTCCTGAATACCTTCTGGGGCTGCGCCACATCTTCAACTGGGGTGCTCTCCCGGCGGCTCTGCGGGCCCTTCAGCAGCATTTGTGTTGCTTCAGCATAGGGCCCACTATTCACTCGCTCTGGGCCTGCTGGGGCCTTCATGGCACTACAGGGGTCATGTCCACGGTGCACATCACTATGAGCTCTCGATAGCAGCAGATTTTACTGAGTGGCCCGTGGCACTAATGCCTACCAGAACTCAGTCCCCCTGCCGGACACTAGACCCCCCCCCCCCCCCCCACACACACATAGTGCAGTGCAGTGCGCGGATATCAGTGGTGCTGGTGGAGGATCCACACGCACACACAGCGACGAAGGGGGGAAGGTCTCCAGCCCCAGGCTGCATTTGGAAACAAGAGGCCGAAGGAAACAAGAGGCAATTGTGAGCAGTGGCACAGACATTCCTGAGGCCATCCCCAGCGCTGAGGTGCACGCACGTTGCGCAACTCTGTGTCTCCATGGCATCCTCATGCTCGACCAGCAACAACCTCCAACGTATGCTTCTCCATTTCCTGCATGCTTGGTCACACTTGGGCCGACATCCCACGAAGAACTTTGCTCCACTCAGTCTGGAGTGGGAAGATGTCTATGGGTTGTCCCATGGTTGATGACACTTGGGCCCATTTTACTACCATGGCGTGTGTCCGCGTCTTTGTTGACAAGTATGATAGTTCACTCGTTTCTGAGGCCACAGAAATCCTTCCAACAGATTGCAGGTCCTGCCTGACATGTCACATGGCGCCACAGAGTCCAACGCGAGAGTATCATTGGTGTGTCAGAAAAGTTCACTGACCAGCTGATGCGCCCACCTAAGCTGATCTTGGCACAACAAGGAGCGGGACACGGGGGAAAGGGGAACTGTCAGTTGGTGTAGGATTTATGGCCTGTGCTGCTGGAACGGATTATAATTGTCGCTTGGCAAGGGTGATTGTACCATTCTATCAGGCCTTGGAATCATCTGCTAGGGTGGACTTGGTGCTAGAGGAGTGCCCTGCAGGGGAATGCATACAGTTTGGGAAAGGGATGGGGTAGAGGCTTGGGACAAGCTTGTGGACAGGATTTGGGGGTTTCCTGACAGGGTCCAGGCCACGGTTCGGGATTACAGCCAGGGGGTGGGGCCAGTGAAGGGGTTGGTATAGGGATTGGCAAAGGTTTGGGCAAGGGATTGGTCTGGGGCTTTGGACGGGGTTGCTGAGAGGGCTGTGTGGATGTGTTTGCAGAAGGGTTTCCGATGGGATTCCGGATTGGGTTTGGGACAGGGACTCAGCCTAGTTTGGCACCAGGATTACTGACATGGTTTGGGATGTGGTTTGCACCGGTGTTGGGTATGGGGTTAGGGCAGGGTTTCATAGTCTGGGACAGCACCTTGCTTACCCTTCTACAGTTGCGTGTCAAGTCTGCTTTGTGGAAAGTTTGAAGCTTTTGGTAAGTAGGGAGCAAATAAATGGCTTCTCAATGGGAGCCCCCGCATGGATAGCATGGAGGCAGAGAGCAAAGGGAACATGAATCAGCAAAACTGGTTGTTTTTTGTAAAGATAAGATAAGTAGTTCCGTAAAATAAGAGACATGATCTCAGTATACATGTGTTGCAAATTCGCATATCCAATTATGCACAATGTAGTTGAGTAAAATTTGCATTTGGCAAGAGATTTCCAAGAAGTACAATCCTTATTTTTTTTTTTGCATTCCAAAATGCATGTTTGTGCAATATGGACAATTGTATGGAGCGATATCATGGAGCCAAATCCTGTTTTGATGAGTGGAAGGACAATTTGTACAAAAACATGCAGCCTATAAATGTCATGGTGTTAACACACAAGCTGCCGCCACCAAATGTTATCACAAAGGATCATACTTAGGTGACAAAGTTTTTGGCAGACATAAGTTAACTTACTACGAAACAAAAACTCGTTGGAGGTCTACACGCAATGGCCAAAAGAATTTCATGTGTGAGTCTGTGCTCTCCATTGGAGCATGGTAAGGCTTGATTCATGTTTAGAGAACCTTCTGCATGTGGTACAAAAAGGTAGGTTACATGCTACACAAAGGGAAAAGTGCGGAGATATGTCCAATCTTTGTATGTAAAGATGTGTTGAACAGACATCATGTGTTGGTGAATGCTGCAATCGTAGCTTATGTTCTAAACAGAAGCACTTCTGAAAACAGTACAAGTGTTAAACCTGCGCTGCATTGGACGGTTTCCGGCGATGGTCCAAATTGGTGTCTTTGATAAGGGGCAATTGAATGTGTTCTACAAAACATCTCTCTGTTTTTTGCATTCCGAAGGACAAGTTTAGCGCAAAGAGATGTGTATCACCAACCCAACCACCAGCGCAGCTCGCACATTGTTTTGACCAATACGGCCGAGTACCCAGCAACATGCAACCCTTTTTGACCGCCGGGCATTATGCCAACCTTGCAGTATAGGATGTTGTTGCCAAACTAGTTGTCAACCCGCTCATCCTTGGCTCACGGTGTGAAATCTTCGGCATTTCGTAGAAAGGCTGCTTTTTGGAGCACACCATGACCCCTATTGGCCCAGTAATAACTTGTGAGTTGCAAGCTAGGGTAAGATCTCAGTAAGAAAAAGTGTATTTCAATGCCTTTGGGGATAGCTTTAGTTGTATTAAAGATGCCTTGAGGCTGTTGATGTGAGAGATATATGGCAAATGTGGAGCAATGTTGCTCATGCCAATGGTGAGTGGAGGGCATGCATAGAAATGGATGCATATATGGGAATGGAATGGCAATACATACATGACATGACAATATCATACAAGCATGCACATGATATGATACATGGTAGATGGACAGGCCCTAGTGGAGCACATGTGCACTCCTATAGGTGGCAACTATTGCCAGGCATTCATGGGTAATTCCTACCCAAGTCAACCGACACATCAAGATGTATAACAAGATGAAATCATGGTGCATGTGGTATGAGGTCGATTCATTTGTTGTTATGTCATTTTTTCCATATTATTATAACTATGCAGCCCTTTGTTGATGATTCTGGACCTATTTGAATTTCGAGATCGTGTTCTGGCCTTGCTCGTCGCCGCCGCCGCTCCTGCGCTTCATCTTTTTCTTGCTTGTTTTTGGAGTTTTAACAGAGGCATATCACATTTTTATCTTAGCATTGGCCCCACCAAAATGAGGATAATGCATTTTCACCTATAAAACCAAGCACTAATCAATGGATGTTGTGAGGACCAAATACTGGACCCCTAACCCTCCAACTATTTTGATTTTATCATAGGACCCTGAGATTACTGAGGCACTGCTCTGGCTCAGAGCATATAAATTTTTATCTATTTTTTCATGAATGCCTACTTATCCTAGTGGTGTGCATCCTAGAGGGCTGTGGTACCTCTTTTGGATGGGTCCTAGGTTCAATTCCCAGCCAGCCTAGCTAAGTAGGAAGATCGCAAGTGACATGGCAGTGACCTCAGTGCCACAAGCTATGCCACCTCAGCACCTAACGGACCAAAAACAAAGGCTACACTGACCCTGCCTCAGAGAGGATACCCATGAGGGCAGTTTTCTATGTTGATTTGTTTGTTTTCTACCTATCTTTTCTAATAGGCAGTCACAGTTTGATCCATTGTTGTGAATACTTTGTACATGTATTTCCCTTTGACTGCAGCCCTTCATGTCTGGAGTATAAGATCCTGAATTGTGCCGTACTCGGACCGTGGATTGGGTCTTTTCCCTGGTTTCCAAAGTACGCAAAAACAAGAGGAGCAGGCAAGCAGCAAGATACAAGCAGAAGCACATCAACACAAAAACAATCATTGAAAGCATAACAATTTCTGTCCCATGGATGCATCATGCTACCCTCTTTGTCTATGGCTTTGACCATTTTGGGTCTTTGTGAAACTTTGGAAAAGGCGCCTTTCTGATTCTCTATTGTCACGTAGCTTGATACGGATTTAAGATCTCTTTCAATATATGCGCCAAAGGCAAAGAAGTTAGGTTTTCAGAACTGCTCCGGGCCTCACAGGCCATACGCTAGATTTGGGACAAATGAACAGCCGAGCCACTTGCACTACTTAGCGTATTCAGACAGCATAGTTCAAAATGCTATCGTCATAAGATTCCAAACTAAGCTTACAAAGTCATAGAGGTAAGATTATGTATGTCATCACAAATGCCGAATATTGGACCGGCAAGAATGATTGCACGGTTCGATCAGCCTCAACGGGGCTCATCTGCACTCTTCCTGCCTTTTCGATGAAAAACATCGGTCCGGCATTCGCACCCCCTTCATCCTTCAACTCATCCCCCCGCCCTCCGGACATTGTTGCAACTCAAGTTCATGACTAATACGGAAAAAATTATTGAAATAATGCGGGTAGTTAGATTGTAGCTGTATCCGTCCAGGCTATTGTTCCTTAATTTTTTTTGGTGTGCATAAGTGCTTTTCGGTGATACATTGTATACATTTTTGTGGGCCGTTTCTTTGATTTGTGATGCATGGGCGTAACTTTTTGGGGTGCACAACACGAAAGCAACCTTAGTAGGGGTGTAAAAGTGGTCATGGCGAGCTAAACTTCATCAAGGACAACAACCATATGTATGGCAACTCAATGGATTAGACCCTGCAACATAGCAACAATCTTTTGAATGGTCTGGGTTGTCATGCCATCGGCTTCCTATTTTTATTGAGCGCAGAAAATAAAATGGTCCAAAAATTTTAGGTACATGGTGGCGGCAGAAGGGGTGGGAGGGATGACTTTGGTGGGGTATGTGCAAGATGAACAAGAGATCATGTTTCGAGAAAGAAAAGGAGAAAACCCCCAAAGTTCCTATAAAATTAGTTTGAGGCGGAAACTTGCCTGTCACAAGTAGAGCTTAGGTTGCTTCTATTTTGAAGGGTTGGGAGTTTGCGTCTTGTGTCCTTTGGTGGCAGGGGTTGGTGGGTAGATGCGGTGGGTGCCTTGGCAAGGGGCTTTAGGGCTTGGTGTTTCAATGTTTTTTTTTCTTTTATACTATGGACCTTGCTGAGTAGAGGTGTTGGTTGTGAGGATGTGTTAATGTTGTTTCTGTTGGAAAAGAGAAATTGGTGCGGGAAAGGAAGTGCTATAGATGGATGGGGATATTTCTAATAGTTGCTAACAAAGTCTCGTTAAAGTGTGTAGATGTGTGCAGACTTTAGTGTGCATTTGTGTTGCAAATAAGGAATATTTGGAGATAATACGGGAGTAGGTTGCCGAACGAGAACATTTGGAATGAGAATTCGGTCGCAGTTGCTTCTGTCACCTAGTGATGCAACGGTCCCCTATCCTGTGTCAGTTTTGATGAAGAAAAAAAGTCCAAACATGCAATCGCATTTGTTTGAGGTGTTCGGCATTGTAACATTGCAAAACATTGGTTATTGGGTCCAGGGAACGGTGTAGAAAGCATTTGGGGTGGTGGACAATGTTGCGAACACTGGCCCGGTACCTTGCACAACAATGGACGGTTTGACCATTGAAAACGGAAATGAGAGAACCAAGATATGCATGAACACAAATCACTGCAAAAGCAGAGATGTAAATTGTCGTGTGCGTAGGAAAAGAGTTAGCTCCTTGACAGTTGTTGAAATGGTTTTCCAAGAAAAATGTGTGGATATGCTTGAATTGTTTCTGTGTTGCTTTGTACCTCTGCAACTGCCTTTTGCCCGGTAAAGCCCGCTCCTCCCTTCAACTCTTGACCTCCCGTCCTAACAAACCAAAAGCATCCCCCTCAACTTCTTTTTGGTCAACATCTTTTTGGAATATGCCCTAAATTCCCCTACCATATCGCTGTGGGCTATGCCATTAGGTGGAAAACGTGTACATGCATTTGTTGTATCACGATAATGTACTGTTTGCCGTTTGTGAAAACCAATATCCAGCTTGACAAAAAAAACCCACTGTGGGTATCTTGGGCCATGATGGTTTTTTACCATTTCTTGCATCAAAATTTCTGATTGATGTCCTCGGCTGTCCTTTGGTGGTGTGTCAAATACGCTGCCCTGGGTGCTTTGGTGTCTTTCTTAAATATTAACAAAATATTAAACATTAACAAAGAATGATTCTACATGCACCATTTTCTGTCCATCAAACAAATCTAAAAGCATTCCATCTGCAAAAAAACCCAAAAAAAAACACATGGTAGCCAATTTTTCTAATGTGCATGTGGTTGTAGATGCATGTGCTGATTTGATTCATGCAATCACTGTTTTGTGAGAAATAAAAGGTTACACATGCTCTATAGGGTTGTGCTGTGCTAGACTGATCCAACACTGCTTCATCAAATGACAAAAGTGATGTGTTTTAAATGTGTTGGCCGCACACAGGTCAAAGAGCACTCCACACATGCACGTCCTGGTATGCATATGCAGCAATGTTCGGCAGCTTTCACAGCTGTACTCAATGCACAGCTCTCCAATGTAGCTCCATGTTCTTGAGATGGCCGTGTTTGTCAGCCACAAACTCTGGCTTGCCTGCTATGTACATAGGATACCTCTATCTTGCCATCAGGTCCCTGCACATAGGCAAATGTGTTGGCGAGGCGTGTGCTGTCTCCCCTGCATACTGACCTGTCGCCACTCCCTGTCTATTTACCGCTGACAATTGGCAGCTCTGCCAGGCGCTGAGCCATCCATCATGGATCGAAAATGTTTCAAGCCAAAAAGACAAACTCCATATCCAGTGGCGCTCGGGAACACCATTAACAACCAGCATCAGCCAATATCAATAAAATCAATGCATCACAGGCAAATACAATTTGCTAGCATAATGGGTACTCAGGGAAATGTGATATTGATACACCGTATGTGGAAAAAAAACTGCACTGTCCAGTAAGTGGGTCGAGAAATCAGAGCTTTCAAAACAGTGGTTGGCCAACACCACAGACGATGCATGCAGACTGTGAGGCCACGTAGACTGCCCGTATTCCCACACAACAGTTGGGTCTCATGGCATTCTGTAAAATTATTACATCACATGTAGAATAAGGCTGCACTGTCCAGCAAATGGGTTAAGAAATTAGACCCCTCTGCAGAACTTTCAACCCAGTGGTTGACTACAATACCACAGACAATGCATGCATACTGCGGAGCCATCATGTGGAGCGCTCATCGATCCCCTCATACATGACGGGACGGAGAGCACTATGGTGCTGCACCACAGGCTTTGTGCTGTTCCATGCAGAAGCGGGAGACAGCCAATAAGGAGATACTGATCATCAAACAGATCAGATGTGGGCCGACCTCACACGACCACAGATCAATGATGCAGATGGACCCAAAACTGTGGGTCATTGTGGAGCTGTTGGCACATGAAATGTTTTGCCAGAACACCAGAATCAGGATGAATGTACTGGTCAGCCCCAAAGCGAAGTCTACATGCCTACACCCGAAATTGGCAGCACCGTCTGGGCAGGGGGGGGGGAGGGGGGCTGAAAGGCCTGGGACTTCTGACTTGATTGGTGCTGAAAATTGCGGCATTGATATGACTTTGCGTGTGTCAGGCAGTTGGGCCAGGAGAATGCTTCACACGAGCAAGCGCTGACAAGCCCCCTACAAAGTGGCACCATTGTTAGGATTGGGTCAGTGTCCAGTAGGGTTAGGGTAAGGGTCACCGAGCTGGTGGAACCAGTCTTGGTTTTATAACCCTTTTTAGTGTCTAGGGTGGACCTACCAGGTTTAGCAAGCAAGCAGCAAGCAAGCAGCAAGCAAGCAGCAAGCAGCAAGCAACAAGCAAGCAGCACGCGCGAAATGGGAAAAAATCAGAACTCCGTCGTGGTGCTTTGGATTTGAGTGAAATTTTGGTGCATGATACCTATGGGTGTGAAGTACAATCACACAAAGTTTGAGCAAGAAACTCAACGGTGGTGGCCGGGAACGGGATCCGCAAGTGGCGGACCTCAGTTTCAAAAACTGCACTTTAGGGCCAAAAATAGTCATTTTTGGGCCAAAAAAGCCCTGGAACACATTCAAAACGGCCAAACGAAGGGAAACGGTGGGTGCACTCCACGTGAGTCTTGACTTCCCCGTGTCAACGAGCTCTTTGCGGCCCTCTAGCTCCATGATATGTCTGAGAAACGGCCCAAAAAGGCCCCCAGAAGCTCCAAATGCCGACAGCCACAAACCAAGAATAGGCCATATCTTTGGCTACATGGCTCAAAATGCAATTCCGAGGGCACCTACTCCACCCGCAACCCCCCGCTTTTTGTGGTTTCCGCCCCTCAGAATTGCCCAAACGGACGCCTAGGCCCCCATACCTAGGCCCACTAGGCTGCAACAAGCTGCAAGCTCAAGCCCAAACACATGGGTGCCCAAATGGGTCAACAGGGTCCAATAGGGGCAAAAAGATGACTTTTCTCAAAAATGATCCTACACCATGTGCGACGCTAAAACAAGTGTTTTTGGACCGTTTTGAGCCTGTGGTGGCCCATTTTGGTCCTCCGAAAATCCCAAAATGCCTTGAAAATGGGCTGTTTTGGGACCAAAAATGGGTCAAAAATGGGTCAAAAACGCAGTTTTCCAAACCTCATCCTAGACCATTTGGGGTGCACCAACGGGTGAAATGAGCCCATTTTGAGCCCATTTTGGGGCATTTTGGCCCCTCAGAAGTCCAAAAGGCCTTGAAAGTGGGCCTCGTGGTGATGGGGTTCACTTGCAAGCTGATTTCACTTTTCAAGAGCCATCAATGTGTGAATCATTCTTGATGTCCCTCACCAGTCATAGCTAATGTTCCCCCCCCCACCAGCTCGGTCCCAATATTCAATCTTGATTAGGGTAAGGGTCACCGAGCTGGTGGAACCAGTCTTGGTTTTATAACCCTCTTTAGGGTCTAGGGTGGACCTAACAGGTTTAGCAGCAGCAGCAAGCAAGCAAGCAAGCAAGCAAGCAAGCAGCAAGCAGCACGCGCGAAATGGCTAAAAATCAGAATTCCGTCGTGGTGCTTCGGATTCGGGTGAAATTTTGGTGCATGATACCTATGGGTGTGAAGTACAATCACACAAAGTTTGAGCAAGAAACTCAACGGTGGCGGCCGGGAACGGGATTCGCAAGTGGCGGACCTCAGTTTCAAAAACTGCATTTTACGGCCAAAAACAGCCATTTTTGGGCCAAAAAAGCCCTGGAACACATTCAAAACGGCCAAACGAAGGGAAACGGTGGGTACACTCCACATGCATCTTGACTTCCCCGTGTCAACGAGCTCTTTGCGGCCCTCTAGCTCCATGATATGTCTGAGAAACGGCCCAAAAAGGCCCCCAGAAGCTCCAAATGCCGACAGCCACAAACCAAGAATAGGCCATATCTTTGGCTACATGGCTCAAAATGCGATTCCGAGGGCACCTACTCCACCCGCAACCCCCCACTTTTTGTGGTTTCCACCCCTCAGAATTGCCCAAACGGACGCCTAGACCCAAATATCTAGGCCCACTAGGCTGCGGCAAGCTGCAAGCTCAAGCCCAAACAGGTGGGTGCCCAAATGGGTCAACAGGGTCCAGTAGGGGCAAAAAGATGACTTTTCTCAAAAATGATCCTAGACCATGTCCGACGCTAAAACAAGTGTTTTTGGACCGTTTTGAGCTTGTGGTGGCGCATTTTGGTACTCCGAAAATCCCAAAATGCCCTGAAAATGGGCTGTTTTGGGACCAAAAATGGGTCAAAAATGGGTCAAAAATGCATTTTTCCAAACCTCATCCCAAACCATTTGGGTTGCACAAACGGGTGAAATGAGCCCATTTTGAGCCCATTTTGGAGCATGTTGGCCCCTCAGAAGTCCAAAAAGCCTTGAAAGTGGGCCTCGTGGTGATGGGGTTCACATGCAAGCTGATTTCACTTTGTCAAGAGCCATCAATGTGTGAATCATTCTTGATGTCCCTCACCACTCATAGCTGATGTTCCCTCCCCCACCAGCTCGGTCCCAATATTCCGTCTTGATTAGGGTTAGGGTTGTTGTGTGGCTTGGCAGAGCTAACAAGAGCTAACAAGAGAGGTTGCTACAGATTCATGATGGTATGAGGTTAGGTATGGAAGCAGAGGCCAACATCAGCCCGAGGGCTGGAAACCAAACCAGGCCTAAGCAAAAGGTCCTGGCGGGGCTGCTGCTGACACCATCGGCAGTACAGCTCCAAAAACGTGCAAAAAAAAAACTGGTACTTAGTTTGGCAGACGCGTCGAGTTTGCCGGGCGTGCCAGCGGGGACACGCAAAGGCAGAGCGCATGAGCCGGCACCTTGCCCACAGCCTCCAAACAATCCATGGTGCATGGACGTGCCCCTCAGCCTGCTTACTGCGCGACTTATGGGGATCACGTGTCCTTGCCCACAGCCTCCAAGCAATCCTTGGTGCATGGACGTGCCCCTCAGCCTGCTTACTGCGCGACTTATGGGGATCACGTGTCCTTGCCCACAGCCTCCAAGCAATCCTTGGTGCATGGACGTGCCCCTCAGCCTGCTTACTGCGCGACTTATGGGGATCACGTGTCCTTGCCCACAGCTTCCAAGCAATCCATGGTGTATGTCAGACCTTACACCAAGTCCCCTGTGAAGCCCAGTTTCTAATGCACTGCATGTTGTGCACACCAAGATGTGCCATTAAGCGACCTTGAGAGAAAAACCTAACATGTGCAAATTCAGCTTGTGTGTCGCTGTCCTATATGGAACACCCAATACAAAAATGATAAGCAAGGCATCTCCCCTTCAATAGCATTGTGGAAATGGGGAGGAATGGGCCAAAACCAAATGCTTTGCTTGCCCAAAAGCAAGCGCTCAACGTCCATATATTCAGCATCCAATATGCTACACAGTATGCACATGGAAAGTGTAACACATGCTCCCACCCAAAGGGTTCAAACTGGGTGAGAAACACAGAAATGCTTTTCTGTGCACAAATGGCCAGAGACAGTCCGCCAGCAGGTCGAACTTACGCACATACGAAGGGTGATGACACGCATTATCATCCCATCCCGAATTGATCATGTAATGGGCACCCCACCGAATCGCAAATGCGAGATTGTGGCCTCCATCTCCTTGTGTGAATCATAATTGAAATACCCCTGTGCGTTTAGCCCATCGTCTAGAGCCAAATTCTTAATGGCAGCCTTGTTGGCTCCGATGGTGCCGTCTCCATCCAACCCCCAGAACATGCATTGCGTGGTGCCTGTGACGGAGAAATACACGCTGTATTGCACACGAACTACTGGCAGAGGGCGACGTTGCACATTTCTCTTTACCAACTGCGCAGTTGACAGCCTAGGGGGTCTTCGAAGACCTTTTTCTCAGGCCTCTGAACGCCGAAAAGAAATCATTGTTGATGAACGCACCCATCAGAAACATTCCACCAGCAGTACCTAAGCACGTTTGTTCATGGAATCCTGCGGAAACCCCGCAGATTTTAAAGCGGGCGGTAGTTGGCTGGCAAGCAGGCTGTGATTGCATCCCCCTCTCGGGCTCTGAGGCCCTCATGGCATCAATGCTACCAGCAGCATGCTCGGCACTGGGCCACAGCGTCATTCAACACACCTTCCGGGACGGTATTGAATGTCTCGTCAAAAGGAAAGGACGTATGGGTCGCATCGCCGTTGATACCAACAACTAAGGGCGTCTTGGCTTTCTCACCCAGCGAGAGGTTCTGGAAAATAAACAACGGCTGGCCAGGAGTAAATTCCTGCAAAGAGCAGCGAGCAGGCAAAGGTGGCCGCCTGTGTGCACACCCCGAGGTTTTCGCATTGCACTGTTTTTCGGGCTACGTGCACACACTCCGTCGAATATGACCATCGACCGTCGATCACGCACCGCATTTCTAACTCCGAGTCAACTAGTTCAACAGACTTAACAAGATAGCTACACAAATTGAACAACATTTGGGGATGGGTGTTATGTGGCAGCCTGTTCGGAATTCGGTGTTTGTTGTGCTGCAGTGTGGTGGAGGAGAGCATGCTTCAGACAGGCAATGTGACAAATGAGCCAATGATGAACATACTTCTGATGAGTTGATAAGAACCCCAATTCGCATTCGAATCGTAGTAAAATGCGCTCCTGGTGATGCAATCATTTTCGCGAGGTTTGCCTGCTGTGCCAAACTGAATTGCTGTGCAGGAGGGGTCTGCATAACACGTCTCCGCACATCCATGAAAGGTGTTGCTCTAAGCGTTGGTCTCATCATAGCTATTCAAGGATGCTCCAACAGACCCAAGACAGCCAATAGTGAACGGTCCGTCAAGGGAAAACCACTCTGTGTAGAGAGCAACCGATGTTGTGCACAAAGGTTCAGGGTATCAAAGGATGTTGTGCAAGAAGGTTCAGGGTACCAAACAATGTTGTGCAGAGGCTGGGGTACCAAAGAATGTTGTACACACTCGGGACACCAAACGATGGAGGGCATGTTGTGCAGAGAGGTTCAGGGTACCAAACGATGTTGTGCAGAGGTTCGGAAAAGGCTGAACTTTAAAAACATTCTACTGCCTTTGGCAAGTCCACCTCACAGAGAATCTACCACGAGCAATGCACTGTGTTCAACCCTACAAAAAAAAAACGCCCTCTTTATGCGTACGTTGCTCATCACATTTCAAAAAACAACAGTAAGTGGCGTGAAACTGGTGCACTCTGGTTTGAGTTTGAGAAATAAATTGACTCTGTTGCTTGTTGTGGTCAGTGGGAAAAATGTTTTATGAAATGAGAGTGGGAGAGGTGCTGATTCTGGCTCTTGGCGTCTCCAGATTTGCCTCTATTTGAGCTGTTGGCATGCCATGCTCTCTCCTAAAATTTCCCTCTTTACGGAATAGGTCTGCACTCTTGCACTTGGTGGAGCTGGTGTACCTAAGCACGTCTGTTCATGGAAATCCTGCGGAAGCCCCAAAGATTTTAAAGCTGGTCGTAGTTGTTTGGAAAGCAGGCGGTAATTGCTCTGAGGCCCTCATGGCATCAATGCTACCAGCAGCGTGCTCGGCGCTGCGTCATTCAACACACCTTCCGGGACGGTATTGAATGTCTCGTCAAAAGGAAAGGACGTATGGGTCACATCGCCGTTGATACCAACAACTAAGGGCGTCTTGGCTTTCTCACCCAGCGAGAGGTTCTCGAAAATAAACAACGGCTGGCCAGGAGTAAATTCCTGCAAAGAGCAGCGAGCAGGCAAAGGTGGTGGCGGTGCACATGGGTCATAGCTTTGGTTTTGGCTCTGAAATCCGTAATTTCCTTGAAATAATTCTCCCATATGCAACGAGGGACCGCCAAACACACGGAGGGACTTTGGCCAATTCCCACTCCAGTCAATTGGCGCCAAAGGCACCAGAGAAAGTTTTTTGATTGGCCGAAGGCCCAGAGGAAAATATGGTCCAATATTTTCGGGGGGGATTGGTGGGTAGATCTAGGTGGGGGGGGGGGGGGACCCCACCCCCAGTGGTACCGAGTGCCGAGCAGCCCTGGGTCTGGCCCAAGCCCCCCTGCCTCCTACGGTTGTCCATCCCAACCTGCTCTCTTGGCCTCCTTGAGTGCCTGGGCGTCCTCTCCTCCCCCCGTTGCGGGCAGAAGTGAAACCGGCCTGCCCAGGCACCCATGCATCACACAGGACCTGTTGAACAACCAACTGAGAGGGCCCAAAACGAAAACGTAACATTTCCAATTGGTGCTGTCAGTGACCCCCTGTGTTTGGCTGACTGTTGTCTGTTCCCTTGACTGTGGCTGGTTGTTTAACGGAGGTTCGGGGAAGGGGTCGAGAGCAGGGGGGGAGTCTCGAGGGTTTGTTGGCGTGTGACTGACCATTGAAGTGTTAGTTGGTAGCGCTTGACACCCCCCCCCAAAACTCCGTCCAGGTCTGTCACTGATCAGCAATACAAACACGAACACTGCGGAGGCCCAGCACAAGCAGCTGGGCACAAATTATGAAAAGCAAATTGCAGCCGAAGCCTGTGTCTCCCCTGACACCAGGGGCAAAGTAATGATTATTGCTAAACATTAGATAGGTGGGGGAACCTGTAGCGAAGAGTGCAATCCCCCCCCAACGCATGAGAAGGGGAGGAGGTGGGGGGAGGGGGCCCAAGGGGCGGGGGACCCTCCACCTACGGTTGGCAGCTGTTCTAATACATCCACGGGGGTGCGCTTGAAGAGGGGGGAGGGATCCCTGCCCCCGCCCCTCTTTGGGGTGCCGGTCAGCTGTGCTAACCGCTTCTGGCCCCCTTCAACGGCCCTGACACCGCTTTGTACCCGACCGAAATTGCCTCCCAACCGCTTTCCAACCGCCTGCAACCGCTCCCAAAGCCTCCCTTCGGCCCCCTCCTCCCCCGCCACTCCGCTGCACCAGTCGGCCTGCCCGGCCCCTTCAGAAAGGGCCCCCATCCGCCACACCGGGCACGGCCCGCGGCCCAGACCCAACGGGGAATGGGGTGGGGCTTGGGGGCAGGGGGTAGCGGTCCGGAGAAACGGAGCACAGGCCACACCAACCGCTCGCCATCCCAATACGCCCGCAGCCCGTCGTACTTCTCGGACACCCACCAGCCCTTCAGCGCCGCCGCCTCGTCCAGCCGCTGCAGCGTCTTGGCCAAAAGAAACTCAGGGGCCTGCGGCATCTGTGCCACGTCCTCTGGGGAAGCGGGTCACAGACTTCGTTGTGCAGGATTGAACAATGCAGGGGAAGGGGCCCTCAGTAGGATTTGGATATCGCACCTACAAATACCAAGAAAAAAGGTCACACATGAATTGGGGACATGATATGTGGCGGGGGAAGAGAGAAACAAGATGGACGGTCAGAGGACTCAAACAAACGCCGATTGCACCCCAGGGGTGCAATTCACAATGTCCCGATCATGCTTCACAAAGCTGAGTGACATATGGTTGGGTGACAACACGCCCAAATCCACACACATCGATGACAGTCGCAACTGCAACTGTCCCCACATTGGAATGTGAAGGGGTCGGTGCTGGAATGCCTTTGTTGCTTGGGCCATCCACAAGAGCTTGCTTGTACAGCTGATTGCGCTTGGGGTCCCACAAGTACAAATGACAGGCGGGTTCAACGGCCACCCCACAAGAAAAAAAAAGAAGCAGGCCACAGAGCAAGCTTTTTTTTCTCAAACGTGCAAGGCGCGGAGACACACCAGCATCGCATGTTTCAACACATGCCTTGAACTGCAAACACCAATCCCATGTGTTTGACCATACCCGCAGTGCAAAGAACCGGTGATGTCACACCCAGGCCACTAACTTAAAGCGGGGGTTGTGGCGTGGGGTTGTGTTGTGTCAAGTTTTCCTGGGCAATGGAGTCACTTGAGAGATATCCAACATTTGGCGCTTTGGAGTGGCAGGTGGCACGCCTTGAACACGTGGTGTGAGTTAAGGGGAGAAATTCTCCTTCACAGATTTTTACCAGGGTCCCCAAGCGGTGAGGAATCAAATGACTACATAACTCATGCATTAACCTGCCCAAAGCAGCATGCAGCATCAGGGTCCTCAAGCCGGGAAGGAGTCAAATGGCTGCACAACCCATACCGTATCAGGGTGCCCAAAGAGGGGAGGAATCAAATGACCGCCTAACCACCACCATCCACTACCATATGGAGTCCCCATCGTGGGAAGGAGTCAAACGACCACCTAGCCCATGTTGTAACCAGACCGGCAAACAAGGGGGTGATGGTGTTTTCAATGGCTGTGATTCTTTCAAGCACATTTGCAAATACAGTAAAAAAAAAAAAATCAGGTGCAATAAACGGTGCTTGGAAACAAACTCAAAATTTTTCTAGTCGGAAAATGTCACGTTTTTGATTCCGTTGCACCCCAAGGACGTTCGATGCGCCCTGAGGCAGAGCACCGGCTGATGAGGGAGATTTGTGCGTCACCAACAGTGTGCAGGACTCCTCCCGATGAACACTCATAAGTGGAAGCTGACCCGATGCAATCCAGAAGACCGTGTTCATTTATCTGCCGTTGTTTGTTTGTTTTGCCAACTGAATTTCTGCAATGGTCCTGGCGTCGCAAGATACTTCATTTTTCCTGTTTTTCCTGGGCAGCATTTTTGTGAAGTTGACCTTTCTGTGAAGGATGTTTGGGTGCCCTTCTCCTGTTCATAACAAGAAGTGCGGGTTACTGCGTCGCCAACCACTGTCGGGTTGCCACAAAAATGCCACCCCAAAACCTGAGGCTTTCCTGGAAAAACGAAAGAAAGAAGAAAAGAAATAAATCCCCGTGGCAACCAACATTTGTCCAGCCCCACCACCCCTCGGCCCACACGGGAGAAACCGTGACCCAACGAACCCCTGCCAGTGAGAAATTCCCTCGCGGCAGACATCCCCTCCGGACCTGCCCGACCCAATCATCCCCATACCACTGTCCTCGGCCGCCACAAATGTGGACTGCAACTCCTCCCCAGTCTCCACAAGGTGGACCAGGAAATCCTCTGTAACAACCGCAACCTCAGCTTTTCTGTGGGCTGCATTGTGCAAAGCGGTGCCAGCCCCGTTCTCGCACACCACCAAATGCGTCACCTCGGAGGTCAGCGTCCGGGCCACAGATCAGCCACGACTCCCCAGTTCCTGTATAATAGAGGAAACGGTTCAATGGGCACAAGTGCAGCAGACCTAACCTCCTGCGGTCAACTGGATATCCCCGCCATGGAGGCCGGTAGACACGGCGTAGATTGCAACCAACAGAAACGCCAGACTGCGTAATTCAACCCCTTTCAAGTTTGGGTGAAATGACGATAAGGTGGAGGACCATTCACAGCAAGGTAAAACACCCTTTCAACACAGCAGCAGCTGATGCTGCAACAGACCAAGATATTCGACACCGGCCCGATCCAGTGTCTCATCCAGATAGACTGTAGCGGTGTCAGAGAATACGCGGGATACCAATTCTGTTGAATTCTATTTTCGCAATTTTTGAAGGCCGCCAGAAAACAGAAGACCGTGTTCATTTATCTGCCGTTGTTTGTTTTTTTTGCCAACTGAATTTCTGCAATGGTCCTGGCGTCGCAAGATACTTCAATTTTCCTGTTTTTCCTTGGCGGCATTTTTGTGAAGTTAACCTTCCTGTGAAGGATGTTTGGGTGCCCTTCTCCTGTTCATAACAAGAAGTGCGGGCCCTTGGACTATGGGATCGCACGCAGTCCATGCCACACACATAGGTTGGTTGAACTCGAGGAGTGCCATACACTTTCCAATCCGTTTTCGGGCACTTTCAATCTTGGTGTCACTCAAAGTCTTCATCGCTGCTGATGTGACAATGAGGCAAGCAAACCCTTCCACGTTAGAAGAGCCACAGGGTCCCACAACTGGGCAACAAGGGTGACTGCTGCAGGGCCAGCAGCAACATTCAAAATCCCAACAACCATGGCTCTACAGAAATCAGACAGAATGTCCAAATCTCCTCCAGCAGCAAAACGAAGGGCTGCAATGTCATGGGGCACAACGGACCAACCAATACACTTGCTCCATCTGAACACAATGCGACATAAACAACCCAGCAATCAGGGTTTGTAGAATGACGTCTTCCAAAATTGCTCCCAGACCTCTTGGGATGCCCAAAACGAGTGTTTTCAGCCTGTTTTGAGGCCGTCCTGCCCTGTGTGGCCCCCGAACAGTCCCGAAACCCTTTGAAAACGGGCCATTTGGCGCCCATAAGTGCGTTAAAAATGGGGTCAACAACGGATTTTTCCAGAAATGATGGGGCTGTGTTGGTCCCATGTTCAGTCGGTTTTGCCATGTACGTATGGCATGCCCATGTTTGAGGAGTCCCAGGGTGAATCCCCTCTGTTTTGAAAATAGAGGGGTGGGGAATCCATTTTTGAAGATTTTGGGGCCTGTCCGTAAATCCTCTGCCCAGAGATTCCGATTTTGTATCATTTTTGCCATGTTTTCACCAACATCTGGCAAGGCTGCATCCCGGGCATCTTACAGGCCCGATTCCTTCAAAATAGTGTCAATGGGAGGTCATATTCATTCAGAGTAGATTTGTTGCGTCTGATGTGTAGAAGCCATGTGCAAAGTGGCTCGACTCAACTCAACAATACTTGGCACAACCATCATGGGCACCCCCCATGGTGCTGCCAGTTCGCATCAGGCTGCACAGGGGTGTTAGTGTTCAGATTAGCCAACATATCATTGGGATGAGGGGAGCTACTTTGCACATGGCTTCTAAACATTAAAATGCAACCAATCCACCCTCAATGACTTGACCACTCACTGACAATATGTCGGAGGATTTGGGGGGGGGGGGGGGGGGGAGCAAGGTCGAGACGCCGGGAGCTGAGCCAACAGCAGGTCGAAACCATGAAAAGTTCAAAATTGCGTCTTCGGTACTCAAAAATATGGCCTCAGGACCCCCCATGACGGATACCTCTTCGAATATCCCTTTTTTTGGAGATTTCAGCCCCCCCCCCCCCCCCCCCAGTGACAATAATCTTAAGCAATTCGGCCGAAAAATTGACAACCCGTTTTGTGGATTACCCCCTCCCGTTTCTACAACGCGTATTTCTGTGTTCTACAATGCACAGTATTGCCTACACTGCATATTTCGTTTTCTACAAAATGACATGACACACACTATAATTTCCACAATACGTAGTAAAGCGTTCTCCAACGCGCGATATATTTTCCACACGGCATAACAAATTTCATGCAAAAATGTTACATTCTCTACAATGCGCATTCAATTGGCTACAATGCAGATTACATCTTCTACAACACACACTACATTTTCTTCGACATGCATTGACCTTTCTGCAACACACGCTACACTTTCGTTCGATTGTGTACCATTTCCACAACACGCCTTGCATTTTCTGCAGCACATGTCAACCACATTTTCTGCACTCCACATTGCAATTTTTGCAACGTGGTACAGCCTCAACTGCTGATGGTGCATACCTCGATCCACTCCTTGCGGGTCTTCTGCTTTGGATGCCCAGCAAAGATGAAGCCATATCCTGAATAAGACACAGTCAAGATGGCCATTGGTTTTGAGAGAAATACCATGACCGGAGATTCGTTGCTCTGGGATTGCTCACCAAGTAATGGGGCTAAACCACAGGAACTAGAGGAAAAGTGTGGTGCATAATTGTGTGTGTGTGGGAAATTGCCAAAAAGGCTCAGTAAATGTGCTGGTGAGTACTTCTGGGCGTATTGGTGGGTGAGAGTGTGTCAGTTGTCCATGTGATCACAAGGGGTGCTTCTGCCCCTGTGGCATCCCTGCCATGCTGGCGATGGCAACCTGTTCATGAAGGCCCTCCCAAGACTGTGAAGATATAGAGGGGGCTCGCCACTACCACTGATGTGGCAAATGTAGCACCGGGCCAGGAGGTTCCGGGCCACTGAGTCTTCTGAGGGGGGAGAGGAGGGGAAAGGGGCACAGGAATTCGGGAACGATGGGTCATTGAGCCACCAAATATCCCGTCAGATATTACAGTCTGCATTACAACAGCCCTCTGTCCTTCACTACAGCAACGAAGCAAGCAAGCAACAAGCAAGTCCACTGGCAGCTGTGTCAATCACCCCATCCCAACGCTGTGGGCTCAACTCTACTCCTGTCCCCTTATGCAACCACATGTGCCCTGCCCTGCCGTAACCTGCCCTGACCTGAACAATCGCTGTGGGCTCCAAATTGGGAAAACACCCTGTGGAAACCGTCCAGTTCGGCGACGTCCGTCCAGTCAAGTGTGCCCCAAACCGGCCACAGCGCAGATTTAGCGGTGAGTGTGCCACAGTTTCACTTCCCTTGCTGCGCCATTGAGGGTTGTTCCAGCCTCTACCTCCAAGACAACTCTGGGTCACGCCTCAATAACTGCCCCACGTGTCACAGGCCGCCCAACTTGTCCGATGGTGCCTCGAAGGCTCCTTGTGTTTGCAGTTGTTGCATCCAACAAAGGCGAATCTGCTAATTTGTGCTTGAATGCTGCACATTTGGGACTTTGGTGCCAAAACTTCCGCCGTAGTTTTGTGGCATATGCCTGTGGCAGGCGTTTTTCTTTTGTCAAGTGCCTTGAGGTCCTCACATGCACAACTCCCAGCGATGGACTTGGACACTTGTGCTTCTCCTTTTGCTTGATCTCACTTGGGGTTCCGCCCACTTCAGAGGGCAAGTCGCAGATGAAAAAACCAACCTTGTTCAGCGACTAGCCACAAGTTCCAACTTTCAACACGGCTCCGCAGAGCGTGAGGCGACCTATTTCGCCACGGTGGACGATATCTTTGGCTGTATGGCTCGGAATCCGAATTTGACGGCACGTACTCTGACCGCCACCACCCCCACTTTTTGCAATCTGGACCCTGTCCAGCGTGTCCCTAACCCCATCCCAATCGCTGGACATACCCTGCCCAAATGACTCTCCAAAGGTGCCCCAACGCGGACCATTGGAGCTATATTCATGCGCCAAAGTGCACGCACAAGCGCATACATGCAAGCCTACCCGCACCTAGGCCGAACATGCACATCGCGCACTGATACCATTCAGGTGGGGCCCACGCGAACTCTGAGATCATGCTGCTGCTGGGCACTGTGCCGTGGTCCAGCAGATGAGCCACGAAAGCCTCCGTGACGATCAGAATGTTGTTGTGCACTGCTTTGTCGTAAGCTTGGGTGGTGTGCCCTTTCTCACCACAGACCAAGTGGGTTACCTGCCAGGACATTGGGACGGAGGCTGTTGGAACGATTCCATCATCTGACATGGGCATGCAACTCAAAGATGTGGTACTTTCGTGTCCTCTCTACAGCTTCGTATAGTGCAATGAAAACGCATTTTTTACGATGGCTGCTGGTAAAGAGGTTGCGGATAGGTGTTATTGCAACGCGTAGACACAGGTCATGCTTTTGCACTTCGCGCAGCACACGTCTGCGCTGTCCCCAGCATCCAGGGACGAATTTGGTGAAAATAACATAAAAAGAAGAGAAAGATGATGCACAAGCAACTTGCACCACCATGCATGGCAAATCTGTTTCAGAAATTTCGATTATTCCACTCTTGTGGCTCAAAACAGCCAAGCCCTTTAGGATCACAATGGCAAGGGTAGAATCCTGTGCCGATAGCTGAACCCCCCCCTTGCCCGAAAAACAGCTGTCGAAAATTTCATTATTTTTCGGGCCCCGGCTTGACAACACCTTAGTCTCCTTTGGGCCATTGTCCTATGTAATAAGGTGGTGCTCATATCTAGACTCAACATTTACATAGCCACTGATATTGCATGCTCTGTGTGTTGCGTCTCCCCCAATTGTTGTGTCCGTGGTCAACAATGATGTCCTAGGTGCAAGCACTTCCATTTTGCAAACTTCGCTCAAGTTTGCATACCAACAATCCCAGATTCCAACATTGTGCCCAAATTTCCCATGCACAGTTTGGTGTCAAAGCACAAACCTCAATGTGATGACGCTCATGCACTGTACCTATTCTCAAGTGCCTGGCACCTTTTGGCCCAAGTGGGTGGATGGCTAACACAAAATGTGCGGCATGTGTGTGATTGAGCATTCAAGCATTGTCTACATAGGCTTTGCAATGATGCATCTACACTCCATCTACCACATACACACACGAGCAAGAGGATAAATAATGGCCAAATGAGTCACACAAGGTAGCAACAAGGCCACTCACTGCCTTGTCCAATTGGCAAGTCAAACACACACAACACTCAAACAACACAATACCAACACAAAAAAAAGACAACACAAAACAAGAAAGCACAAAAGGTGGTAAGCATGCAACTTATTCTAGGACACCTACAAACCGCCACAAATACCCAAACTCAACAAACAACAGACCACACAAAGAAATTACGCCTGCATAAAAAAAGGGCCAGCAACTATTAACTCCAACAGCTGGCGGGCAGGCTTGCGGCGGAATTGACCTAACGGCTGGCCACCACCAACAACACTATGTTGACATAGCCCAAAGAAAGACCGCCCATGTGGTTCAAGGTCATGCCCATGTTATAGCAGCCCCGCCCCCCCCAAAAAAATTGGGCATCTATCCTACCACACATTGCAACTGTGGAGTCTTTTGCATTGCAAGCTGGACAGGTTTTCATGAAAGTAACCAAAAAAAGAGCAAATTCGTGCTTCTGCTTTGGGGAGCAAGCTCTTTCCTCGCTGTGTCTTTTTCCCAATCAGGGTCTTTGGTGGCTTCAACACAGAGCACGAGGGCATCTGGTGGCCAAACGCGACTCCTTGAGTGTTGAACGGAATATTGAGAACGACTTGGAACTGTACACAAATGTGCAGTGCACATAAAAAAAGAGCATCCTCCAAGCATCCGTCCGACGCAACGACACAAACAACGTGCGCGAAACAAGCTTCACCTGCAAGGAACGAGTGGAAGCACGTCCTCGTCAGGAATAGTCGACGTACGATGTGCGAAAGCCGTCGAAGAACTGCAGAGACGAATTCACGACCTTGTGGCGGCACTCTGAAGACAAAAACAACATTGTGGACTTCTCTGGCACTTGGTAGAGCTGGTGTTTTGTGTGCATTGCTGGATTCGGACCCCTTGGAGCTACATACTGGATGCAAACAAAAAAAGGATGCATTTGAACTGTGTTGAACTCTCCACTGTTTGAACACAAAGCAACACAAAAAAGGTAACGACACAAATTCGTGCTTCTGCTTTGGGGAGCAAGCTCTTTCCTCGCTGTGTCTTTTTCCCAATCAGGGTCTTTGGTGGCTTCAACACAGAGCACGAGGGCATCTGGTGGCCAAACGCGACTCCTTGAGTGTTGAACGGAATATTGAGAACGACTTGGAACTGTACACAAATGTGCAGTGCACATAAAAAAAGAGCATCCTCCAAGCATCCGTCCGACGCAACGACACAAACAATGTGCGCGAAACAATCTTCACCTGCAAGGATTCGCGAGGCACGAATGGAAGCATGTCCTCGTCAGAAATAGTTGACGTATGACGTACGAAGCCGTCTCGTACGAAGCCGTCTAAGTGAGAGTTCGCGACCTCGTCGAGGCACTCTGAGCGATGAGAGCTAGCCACGTCTCGGACCTCTTGAACGTTGAAGGAATCCGTCTGGTGGCAAGCCACCACGTCGGTAGGCACGTCGGAGTGATCGTTGAAAACAGACAACCCGTACTTGGAAATGGTCCGGGCCAACACGTGTATCTCGTCACCAGCAATCAAATACAGAATGGGAATCCCCCGAGCTCCCAGCTCCCCCGAGTCTCGCTTTGCCTGCTTCCCCAAGCGTAGCTCGGGGCATAAAAAGGTACGGCGGATCCCCCAAAATTCGCTTCGCCTGCACGGCTCCCCCAAGCGCAGCTCCGGCCATAAAAAGGTAAGGCAACTCCCCCGAGTCTCGCTTCGCCTGCAAGGCTCCCCCAAGCGCAGCTCTAGGCATCTCCACAAGTCCCATGTTCTGGTGGAGAGACCTTGAGCAAAAAGGTAAGGTGAAGGCACACCCAACAAAGAGCAAAGGTAAAGGTCAGAGGTAAAAGGTCAAAGTGCACACAACAAAGAGCAAAGGTCAAGTTCCAAGGTCAAAGGTCACAAGGGTGCAAGTCAGTTTGGAGATGATGCAGGTCACTGTGGAGAAGGTGTAACTGACAGCAAGCAGTAAAGGCAAAAGAAAGCACCTAGCAGCCTACAATGCGACGACCAAACATGCCAACTAATTTGCCTAACTGCAATAATTATGTATTATGTATACATGAACTAACAAGCGTAGCGTCATGACACAAGAACTTTTGCGGAGTAGCTGCGGAGTAGCGGCACGAGCAGACAATTGGGTTTACGGTGGGTGCAAAAGTATTGAAATGCCCTCCCTTTAGCATTTACAGCATGAGGGCAAACACCTACGTACTATGCAATTGAACTTTATGACACTTGCTACTAACATCGGTGCTTGCACTCCATCATTTTGCGTTGATTCCAAAGCACAATATGCGGGTGAGACACATGCAGCCCATCCATGTCCTCAAAGCTTCACGATGCGTGACACTCAGATGGTTTATGTTCATCCTTGCTTCAAGAGACAAATACAAAACCTTAAGGCTCCCAATTAGGAGGTGTGTTCAAATTCACCCGGATAGTACATGGAAGGGTGAATTGTACAACACAATGCAAAGCAAGCGAGCAGCGCTCAAAAGCTCAAAGACATGGAACTCGATATAGACAGCAAAATGCGGTGCCCCATGTGCTGCTGGTCTCAACACCAATAATCTGATGGGGGGCACGGTACAAAAGGGATTGAAAACAGGAAAATGGACGACCCTTGGACGTCTCAGTTTGAATGGCATCGCATCTATACCATAAACAATTTGTCATTTGGGGCACGCCAACTCTTCGGCAATCGCGAAGTCTCCCGAGGCAGAAGGAATACCTTCTCGAGCCTTCCGTAGGATGGGATCAAAATTTTACCCGCGCCCGCAAGGGTCGGCCAAAACCA
This sequence comes from Eutreptiella sp. 'Long Island Sound 2002', assembly GCA_964036045.1. Taxonomy (NCBI): domain Eukaryota; phylum Euglenozoa; class Euglenophyceae; order Eutreptiales; family Eutreptiaceae; genus Eutreptiella; species Eutreptiella sp. 'Long Island Sound 2002'. The sequence continues at coordinate 12,023 of CAXIWF010001141.1, read as the reverse complement.
AAACCAAACAAAACCAAAATTTGGTGCCACGCACAGGTTAGCAGCTGCTACAAGCGGAAAAGTAAGGATGCGGGCTTCAATGGGGGAGAGCTGATGAAAATGTTCTCAAATAAAATGCATCCGGGCTGCACCCGTGACAAGTGGTAAAAGAGCCTTCTCCGTTCTCAAATTGTGCAATGCCAGTAAGGGAAACCACTTCAAGTGATAGCGACATCCACACGATGCAAGCCAATCCACCCTCCACCATTGAGTGCAAAAAGTCCAAGATATCGCACTTTTGATGCCAATTCAAACGAAAGCGGATGGTTCGCCGCTGCTGTGCATAGCGCATGACGTCGTGCCTGCAAAATCGTTCAAAAACCCAGTTCAGCCGCAAACGGTGGTCACTAGCGAAAAAACATGAACACGACTCTCCAATACGGCCATGTGGTTGGTCGGCATGGCAAATCCCTGCTCTGGCACTCCCGGGAACCTAGTGACTTGGGAGGGAATGGGCCCAATTGTGGTGGTAGCTCACGTGTTCCCTTTGCAAGATTTTGTCCTTCATGCAAAACGGAAAATCTTTGAATCTTTGAATTGAGCCGCCAACCTAAGCTTGGTTGGGGTTTGGATACATGTGAAAAATTCCTAGATCATCGAACAAAGGTTCTGTACTCCGTTTCCCATCCGGAGCCCCCGTTTGGCGCGAAGATTTCCCCGACAACTTTACCACAAGAGCACACACCCGAGGCATTCGTTTAGCGGAATTAGACGCAAGGTTTTGGTGGAAGCCCCGTTTTTGGTGCGGGAACATGCATCGAGTTTACTGAAGACGTGCCGCGAGGTACATGTTGCTTCACGGATGAACTTACCGTGACCGGCAGTGCTGAGGATGGCCTGAAGGGAGACGGGGCACGCAGTTTGCGCTCTTGTTGCACCGTGAGAGCGTGTGCTGGTGAGGGTTGTACTTGTTGGGGTACATAGGCTCACCACCACTAGCGGAACACCACTCCGCTGTTGGACAGAGTGTTTGCACTTCGTGCTGAAAGGGGTATTGCCGTGTGGATCCCCAAGGGAATGTGCATATCCCAAGATGTTCCCTTCATAAAGTCCGTTCCGGACCCTGGCAACTCATTCCATTTGAAAAACTCCGTTCCAGCTAAACTCCATTCCATTCCATTTTGAAACTCCTATCCCAAGATCTCGAATATTCTTGTCGTACTGCAGAATTTGTGTTAAATAAGGAATAATAATGGCCTCGGCCACCGCGGGCTTTTTTCCTTATCCTTATGTTCTAATAATGTGTTTTGTAGAGCCAGGATGTTTTCCTAATTTTCTAATGGAGCCCAACCTCAGGGATGTATTTTGATGTGTTCCTCATTCTTTGCTTCGCCGCCTTCGGCGGTATTGTTCCTTGAATGAATGCACATAAGCATGCATGGGCACAAAGCAGGCACAAAGCGTAAGAGGGAATTCTGAATGTGCTAAGCACGGCTAACCAAGGACGTGCAGCGAATCACGTCGCACATCTGCTCCCACCAAGTATGTCAGAGCCGACTTGTGCCGAGGCTGAGCCTTTTGGGCAGTGATCGAGTAAGGCAAGCCCAAGGCACCAAAACCAGAGCGGCAATTTCATGAACGCAAATTCGGGGTGCGAAGCACAAAAAGTTTTTTCCCACCTAGTGCTGTAGTGTGTCTCCAAGCACTTGTTGTGGAATCCGTCCCCTGGAGTTGAGGCACCGGCACTTTAATGAGGATAGTGATGAGGATGATGAGAATGACCCAGCTTGGGTTGATTTCATGGTAGAGATGGGGAGGAAGATGAGGAGGTTCAAGAGGAGGAGGACGATGACAATCAATTGCCGACCAATCTTGCTGATTGATAGCTTTAAAGCTACTACCACCCGCGGTGGACGAAGTACATGCATTCGACCCAAGTACTCATGAGTTTAGTGTCACATGTGGACAACGCCGATGTTTTGGCTGCTGTCGGATCTGTGGCAGATTGAAACTCAGGTATCACACCTGGGTGATCGATCAATCACTCTACTGTATATACAGGTCAACACAGTCAGGCACCGTTTTGGTGCCTTCGCGGTCCCCACAGTAGCCACAGAAACGGTCAAGCGGGTAACCGGGCAGATCACGGAGTGTCAAACCACCAGGTGCCAGTATGCAATTTGCAGCCTATAGAACGGCGCTGGGGCCGCCAGCGGCAAGCTGTGGCAAAGCGCGTACAAAAGTACGAACTAGAGTCTCTGTACACAGAGCGCAGACGCTACGTAATTCGCGGTCGTCTCTGGACGATGTCTGTGTTGCGGCGTTCCTGACACATTTGTGGGATGCGGTTAAGTAAGGGATAAGTCCCTTACTTAGCCGCGTCATCTTTTCTCCTCAGTATCTGACAGGACTTTCAGATTTGACACAATGTTGGAACCGGATTTTTTAGGATCACATTTCTGATTCTGATTTCTATCTATTGCAGAAATTTGGCAATTTCAGAATGCATTTTTTTATCAATTCAAAGATTCAAAGATTTTCCGTTTTGCATGAAGGACAAAATCTTGCAAAGGGAACACGTGAGCTACCACCACAATTGGCCGTATTGGAGAGTCGTGTTCATGTTTTTTCGCTAGTGACCACCGTTTGCGGCTGAACTGGGTTTTTGAACGATTTTGCAGGCACGACGTCATGCGCTATGCACAGCAGCGGCGAACCATCCGCTTTCGTTTGAATTGGCATCAAAAGTGCGATATCTTGGACTTTTGCACTCAATGGTGGAGGGTGGATTGGCTTGCATCGTGTGGATGTCGCTATCACTTGAAGTGGTTTCCCTTACTGGCATTGCACAATTTGAGAACGGAGAAGGCTCTTTTACCACTTGTCACGGGTGCAGCCCGGATGCATTTTATTTGAGAACATTTTCATCAGCTCTCCCCCATTGAAGCCCGCATCCTTACTTTTCCGCTTGTAGCAGCTGCTAACCTGTGCGTGGCACCAAATTTTGGTTTTGTTTGGTTTTGGTTTTGGCCGACCCTTGCGGGCGCGGGTAAAATTTTGATCCCATCCTACGGAAGGCTCGAGAAGGTATTCCTTCTGCCTCGGGAGACTTCGCGATTGCCGAAGAGTTGGCGTGCCCCAAATGACAAATTGTTTATGGTATAGATGCGATGCCATTCAAACTGAGACGTCCAAGGGTCGTCCATTTTCCTGTTTTCAATCCCTTTTGTACCGTGCCCCCCATCAGATTATTGGTGTTGAGACCAGCAGCACATGGGGCACCGCATTTTGCTGTCTATATCGAGTTCCATGTCTTTGAGCTTTTGAGCGCTGCTCGCTTGCTTTGCATTGTGTTGTACAATTCACCCTTCCATGTACTATCCGGGTGAATTTGAACACACCTCCTAATTGGGAGCCTCGTGTTTTGTGCTTGCTCAAAACACTGGTTTAACTTAATTACCTCTTCATTAGGCATTTGTCAGTTTGTTCCCTTTTTGCCATGTCTGGGCTTCACGGGAGCAGCGGGATGCAAGAGGACGCAATTTTTGTGTCCGACGATTCACACGCGGAATCGGGTACGGCCAAGGAATTGGCCGAGTTGAAGGCCATGCTCCGTCGACAGGATGCGGAGGTGGAGCGCTTGAGGGTACAATTAGCCGCCACGGAGATTGAAAAGCGCGAGGACACGGAAATCCCGGACCTCAACTTGGATGGGATAGAGGAGTTTTTGAAGAAGGAAAGAGTCACGGTTTGGATGAAGGATGCATGTGCGGTATTAAAGCAGTATGTGACGGCGGTTCCGAAGCCGAGTAGGCCAGCAGACGTGGGAGGTAAGCAAGGAGAACAATTAAGTCTCGGAGATGCGTTGGCGTACAGAATGTGGAAAGTCCTCATTGTTGCACATGCGACTTACGTGAAGAGGTATTCGCCGGGACAAGCATCGGGGCCCAAAGGAAAGTCGGAAAATTTTGATGAGGCCATGGCGAGTGGCGGGGATTCCTGGAGATACAAGAGTATTCAATTCAAGAAACGGGACGGGGTAGCCTACTGGTTATCCAAGGCCGGAGACTGGATACCGGTGGACGCACAACCCAGCGAAGATTGCCGTAGATGCACGGCGGCGGGAAAGCTGGAGAACTTGCGGTACTGGTGTTTCCGGTGCCCATTGTGGTCGTGACGAGAAAACCCGTGGCGGTATCGGGATGCCGTCGCGGGGATCGAACCACCGGGAGAGCAGAGGCCGACGTACCGGTGGTTGGCGCTTGAGTTTGAGTCGCACCGACGTGAGGAAGAACCCACAACACCTGTGGGTGTTGCAATTCGGGGTTGGAAGCCGTCTACGACGGCTGGATACGCGTCCAGTTTGCGAAGGTTGGGAGACCTTGAGGAATCCTTGGGAGAAGAGGGCAACTTGCCTTCCATCCTATCTCGGAAACTCGCTCAGCACGTTCAAAATGGTGGCAGCTCAAGTGGGGCGAGAGGCATCATCTCGGTAGTGCGGGCTTGTGAAGACCTCCAAATGGTTGCAGGGGTCGTCAAACCACTGCATTGGCGGCTTGCTAAAGCGGGGGCCCAAGCGGGAGTCCAAGAATATGCAAGTCCTGTACTGCTGCGTCATTTGGTGGATAGAACGACTTCGGATGGCGAAAGGGCGGTCGTGGCAATGGCCCTGGTGTCATATGTTTGTTTTCTTAGAGTGGCGGAGGCTGCTAGCGTACGTGTTGGGGATGTACGTGACAGCAGTTATTTGGTTTTTTGGAATAGTAAGACAGGACATGAAGGGTGGCAGAGGAGGCCGGTGCCTCCTTGGGTCAGGCCGTTTGTTGAGTGGCTTCACGACTGGGCTGAGGGACGAGGGTGCGCCAGGGACGACTTGCTCTTTCCTGCAGGGGCTCCTCAGCTCGAGAAAACAATGGCGGACTTGGTGCGTGGGACGGCATGGTCCCGACATCGGTGGCACTGTTTCCGACGTGGAGGAGCTGCAGCGTGCTGGAAGAGAGGACCGGCCCTGCCTCATTTTAAATGGTGGGGCAGATGGGCAGCAACGGCGACGGCAATGGCGTATGCGCTTGGGTACCGAGATGAAGAGGTTGTGGCCCCGCTTTGTCTACCACAGGTTTGGGGTTCCGTATCAGCGGCAGCTTTCGCGGATCCGCAGCAAGTATGGGGAGACATCATGTTCGATGAGCGGCATCAGGACAAAAACCGGCCGGTGTGGGGCCGGAGCGAGCGACGCCGAGCAGCGCCCAGTATGTTCAGGGGTAAGAGATTTGCAGGGGAACCGAGATCTGATGCGGCAGACTTGGGCAGTTCATCGGAGGACACGGGATCAGGAGTATCGGCCGATGATGGGCCGAGTGTGCGTTCGGGTGTCCGGAGGACTGCAGAGGTTGTTCCAGCGCCAGAGGCAAGAAGGAGTTCAAGAGCAGGACCGACGATGGGGAGGCCAGGTGTCGCTGAGCGGGGACTTGCGGGTCCTGCCGGTCCACTCCCCAGCGGGGGATCGGATGCCAGCGATGCAGCGAGTGCTGGGCAGCAAGTGCCCGGCAATGGAGGAGAGAGGGCAAAGTTCAGATTCACGGCGCCGCCGCCGGGACGACCAAAGGCGCCAACGAAGTCGGGGCCATGGCGGTCAGCCGCTGAGCCTGCCCGAGGGCACCGAGGAGTCAAGCGTACGGTGGGTGGCAGAGCCCTTTCAGTACCAGCAGGCCGGAAGGGTGGCGCGGCGGTGGCGGTGGCGACGCCTTCAACGAGACGCCCGGTTACCACAAGGGTGGCGGGAGCTACACGACGACCGCGGCACAGCGATGGAGAGTCCGGACCGGGACGGAAGCGATCCAGGACTCTACCCAGTGGAGCCGGCAGCACCAGGGGGGGGGCTCGCCAGCAACGGTGACCAGCCCCTGGGCTCCCCCTTGAGAGTGCCTGGGATTCTGGGGGGTTGGGTGGGCACGGAGGCTGGCCTGCATCTTAAAGGTGGAATTCTCCTGACCATCATGGCTGTGCTGACCCAACACTTCTGGTGGCTCAAGTGTAGGCTACAGTGTGCAGTAGGGGTTCTGGTGCGTCGTCTGTGGATACTGTTGAATCACATTATTTCTGTTTGTGAGGACTTTCGGTTGGATGAGCCACTGGGGATTTGCCTGATGGCAGTACAGTACCTCTCGCCAGGGGTTTGGGATTCTGTTAATCACCTCTCCACCTCTCCCAAGCCTAGGGAAGCGAAGGTCACCCCGGAGATTTTGGAGGCTGGTATAGGTAATGTGGGGTGCTATGCGATGTCTGAAGCGGAATGGGATGCTGCGGTGCCCCCGGAGTTTTTGGAATTCATGAGAACTTTTGATCTGCGGGAGGCTGACAGGGGAAATGGGAGGGTGCGAGCAACGGTGAGTGGAATGACGGACGCCATTCGAAGGACTGGTGTTTTACATGATGAATCACCCTCTCTACCGCCAACCTGTTTTCCTTTTGTAATACCCAAAAATGATATTAAGTGCTCCTTGATTTTAAGTTGCGTGGGTATTCACAGGGGATTGCATCTCAAGCCACCAAAGTTTTCACTAGCGTCTTGGGAGGGAATAGGTAGATGGATGGCGGAGCAGCCGGCTGGGGTGGAACTGTACGGTACTCATATCGACCTCTCTAATGCCTTCTGGTCGTTCCTGTTACCCAGAAAAGCGAGGCGAATTTTCCGCTTCTTTACCCACCAGAAGGGGGGGCTCGTGTCGCTGGACCGCCTCCCGTTTGGGTGGGCCTTTTCGCCCTATCTGTGTCAGGAGATATTGGGGCGGGTGGTGGGAGATGCAGTGCCGGATGGGGTCTTTTTGGTGCATTACTTGGATGACTTTATTTTGTTATCCAGCGACAAACCCCTGCTTGGGACAACCACGAGTCACTTGAAAGATCGTATCGTGCGGGCGGGATTCTTGGTTAGTGCTAAGAGCACACTGAGCCCCGTCCAGAAGCTACAGGCCTTGGGGAAGGTGGTTGATTTGAAAGAACGTTCCATCCAAGTGCAGCCTTTTGTGTTCCTCCAGTTCCTGGTTGCGTGGTTGCGACTGGCCACGGGGGGGTACTCGAAGCGGCGGCTGGACAAGCTGCTGGGTACCCTGCAGTGGCATTTGCGGCCACGACGCGGGTTTTCAGGGGTGCTCGCAGGAGCGTATGCCTGGTCGAGATTTGGACCGGAAAGGGCGCCAGCCACCCCTGTTAAAGTGTTGGAGGGATTGGCGACAGCAATTGCGCGCATAGGCCAGAAGTGGAGACCGCTGTCGGAGTCGCGCATGCGAAGGGTATGGCAGCTGGGAGGTTGGTGCCTCTCTGAAAGGCCGGCATCTAGAGGCGATTTGTTTGGGGCTGTGATATTGGTGGATGCCGCCAAAGACGGTGTTTGCTACAGGGTGGGTGGTGTGTTGCCTGCTAACCAGTCTGTGCGAACATGGGTATGCCCGGACGGACCCTGTAACCAGCAGGTGGCGGAGCTCATGGGCATAGCGTGGGCGGTGAGATTGGCGGTGCGGTTGGGTTGGAAGGTTTTCACTGTCTTCGCCGACAGTATGGTGGGCATTGCTCAGGTGAGGGGTTTGAAGGCAGCATCCCATCTGCGTACCCAGTTGCGTGTGTTGCGCGCACTGACGTGGGTGCTGTATAACACAGGAGTGATAGTACGTCTAATTTGGGTGCCGTCAGAGCTTCATCCTGCCGATCCAATGAGTCGAGTGGACATGGATTTCGGGGGGCGGGTGCACCAAGCTGAGTTGGAGGCGTGGGAGAGATGGCGAGTATTGCAGAAGTATCCTGAACTCTGCTGGGTGCAAGGCCTAGCTTATGTATGACGCCCACCTGGGTCGCGCCGCGGGTGTCAGAAGCCAGCCTGGTAAAGCTTTCCAGTGAGCCGAGGCAAGCATTGTTTAGTATTGTTTCGTGCATGCACTAGGGTTAAACTCGTGTTTTGAGCTTGCTCAAAACACTGGTTTAACTTAATTACCTCTTCATTAGGCATTTGTCAGTTTGTTCCCCCCCCCCCCCACCCCCTGCCACTAATCGGGGCGGGTTTCTGCCACACTTCATAGCTGTTTTGTGGAGTGGGAGCGGTGGGATGTCCAGCTTAAGAGCGACAGTAGTGGGCGCAGGGGGGGGGGTTTGAAGGTGAGAGGGTGGCCTGCTCTGACCCCACCCACCCACCCCCTGCCGCGATTGAGTTACATCCGCGCATGACCAGCTATGATGGGCAGGGACGGGGCACTGTATGTTGAATGTATCTTTGCTTTCGTCGGCGGGACATGACAGAATACGCGGGTGAGTGAGTGCGTGAACGTGTGGGTATTGGTCGGGTCCCCTGCGGGGAGGCGAACGCTGTCGGTCACAACGATGTTATACTGGCCACTACGGTGGCAACTGAACAGGCCAGTGAGCCGAGGCAAGCATTGTTTAGTATTGTTTCGTGCATGCACTAGGGTTAAGCTTAAGGTTTTGTATTTGTCTCTTGAAGCAAGGATGAACATAAACCATCCGAGTGTCACGCATCATGAAGCTTTGAGGACATGGATGGGCTGCATGTGTCTCACCCGCATATTGTGCTTTGGAATCAACGCAAAATGATGGAGTGCAAGCACCGATGTTAGTAGCAAGTGTCATAAAGTTCAATTGCATAGTACGTAGGTGTTTGCCCTCATGCTGTAAATGCTAAAGGGAGGGCATTTCAATACTTTTGCACCCACCGTAAACCCAATTGTCTGCTCGTGCCGCTACTCCGCAGCTACTCCGCAAAAGTTCTTGTGTCATGACGCTACGCTTGTTAGTTCACAAAATCATTGTTTTCCATTATTTAAATTATGTATTATGTATGTTCATGTATTACATATTATTCATTTCGTTTATTTACATGTAAAACGTGCAAGTAACCCGTTTTACCGGCACGAAAACGGGCTATTAACCCGTTTTTCTCGGCCATGTAACCCGTTTTACTGCCGAAAAAATAGGTGCTGTTTCTATTTTGTTTTTGGTTGCAAAGGCAATGCCATAGACTCCGGGTACCATGGACGCATCCCTACAACCCTTGGACTCGAGTCCGGAGACTCCACCCCAATAGGCTATGGTCCGACAGTCCAATCCCCCATCGTCCTCAGCATATGTATGCCTTGCAACAGAAGACATATTAAGGATGACTCTATGTATCTGGCATATTCATCACCAAGACCATGTCTTATGTGACTGCACTACATTTGGTACCGAATTCAAGTAGGTTTGAAATAAATACGGTCCCTACTTACTGTGGCATGGACAAGGGCGTGGCTATGACAAAGGCGAGGGGTACCTTGTTTGACACAGCCACCTACCATGAGCTACTGCATCACTACTACGGAAACCTACTATGGAAAGGCACACAAACGGTGTTGTTTCTATTTTGTTCCTAGTTGCAAAGGCAATGCCTCAGACTCCGGGTACCATGGACGCATCCCTACAACCCTTGGACTCGAGTCCGGAGACTCCACCCCAATAGGCTATGGTTCGACAGTCCAATCCCCCATCGTCCTCAGCATATGTTTGCCTTGCAACGCCAAGCGCAGGGAGCAAAAATTCAGAAGTGGTCCCCAACAAAGGGGAGCAAAATCAGAAGTGGCTACCTCACCCCTGCCTTCTCGGGGGCCAAAAAGGGGGCGGAAATGCTATGGTGCCCCTGCATTCTCGGGGATCCCCAACGCCAAGCGCGGGGAGCAAAAATTCAGAAGTGGTCACCAACAAAGGGGAACAAAATCAGAAGTGGCTACCTCACCCCTGCCTTCTCGGGGGCCCAAAAGAGGGCGGGTATGCTTTGTCACCCCATTCTCGGGGATCCCCAACACCAAGCGCGGGGAGCAAAAATTCAGAAGTGGTCCCCAATAAAGTAGAACTAAATCAGAAGTGGCTACCTCACCCCTGCCTTCATGGGGGCCCAAAAGAGGGTGACGTATTCTTTGTGGCGTTTTGGCGACATTCTCGAATCCCCTCTTAATTCCATTTGAGTCCACACGGGCAAGGGAATGGTGACACAAGTGGGCGGTCAGGTTCACGCAAGCCGGGGGTCAGAACCCGCTCCCCAGTCGCCACGTGTGAAACCGAAACAGGGCATTCCCGCAGACATACAAATGAACCCACGAGGCACACGCAGAGCGTTGCTAAAGGGTGGGGCTGAGCTGTGCGGGGGGGACCCCAACCCCGCAGAGGATTGTGAGGCCTTTGTCTTCACATGGGACGGGGCACAACAAACCCGACTGAAACCCCCCGTTCCCAGAAGACCAACAAATGCCATACTACTGCAGCTGTACATTGGGGGGGGGGGGGGTGGCAGGACAGGGCAGACAGGGGACTAGGGCCCGAACCCACTCCCATGTCCCATCTCCACCCGCGCTTCTTATTGCCATCCCTGACCGTCCTTGTCGGCCAATGGACAATGCGGCCCAATCACTTACCGGGGGCTTTGGGGGGGGTGTTAGATCCCCCCCACCCCACCCCCCACCCGCGAGATGTTGAGTTGTGAAGCAAAATTCTGGGCACCCGCCTAAAATGGTAAAAAAAAATCAACCAATTGAAGACAGCCTTTGACGAAGGTGTGGGGGTCTGTAAAGGGGGGACGGGGTGCGGACGTACTCCGCGGCCGCCATCTCCATCGTGGCTAAGCGCCAGTGAACATCAAAGCCCAGAGGAACCCACGCCCACGGCAGGTATTCGTCTCCGCAAAGCACGGGGTCTCTGGGGCTGAGGTGATCGTACAGTCGACGTGCTCCAGGACCCCTACAAGCTGCCCCATGACTGCCAAGCGGTGGATACCGATGCCTTCGACTTCATCCAGCGTCATCTCAAAGCACGACCAACCCTAGGTGCACCCGGGGGGCCTCTACCAGAGATGTATTGGATATACTGGATCCTTGTATGGTCCCCCTGACCCCGGCGTCAAAGGTGCCAGAAAAAAATTTTTAAGCTTAAATCCTGTTGCACCAAAGGCGCAGAAGAAAATTCTGCCTCAAACAGTGGAACGGGAGGAGGGGCGGGGGGGGGGGGGAGAGGGGTCCAGCCGGGGGGGGGGGGGATCCCCCCTCCTCCGACGGTAAACGGTCGTTCTAATACATCCCTGGCCTTTACACCATCTCCAGCAGATGCCTGTACATCAGCCCCCTCTCTTTCTGGCCCTCTTTCTGAAGGTCATGCCGTGCCCATTGCTGCACCCCTGCGCAACCCCATGCTGCGCCCTTGCGCCACCTTGCCCTGCGCCCCTTCGCGGTCCCACCCTGCGCCCCTGCGCAGCTCTGCACTGTGCCCCAAGAATTTGTACGCTGCCCCCGTGTGCGCCTTTCTGGTGCGGTCCTTCAGGTTTCGACGCAGAGTGGCTTCCTATGAGCAGCCATCTTCACGATCCGCCTCCTGTAGCATGGACTGCAAGCCGTTCCGAATTGGTACCGCCTGCTTGCTCCGCTCGCATGTCCCATCGCCAACTGTAACCCCTCTTCCAGGACCCCAGGGTCAGTCCTCCTCCACCACGGATTTGCACGTGGGCTGTGCATCCGCCGGCTCCATTCTTCGCCTGAGAAGAGCGGGTGTGCGACTGAGAGACAGGGGGTTCCTTCGAAGACCTCTGGTATTTGTGGTCTCCCCCCCCCGGCCCAGAACCGTCCCCCACCCTCTTCCCTTTGCTCAGTGCCGAGTGTGCGCATTGGCGTTGCTTGCCGATGCTTTTGAGGTCTACCACGTTTTTGGGGGGTTCTTTTGACCCCCTCCCCTGAGTTTTGCTTAAAAGGGGGCGCGGGGGGTCTGGAACCCAAAAGTCCAACAGTTTGTGTACCAAAAAAATTAGCCCAAATCAATATTTCCTGTTGTACATTTCACTTTTTTCCCACAATGTTTCAAATCGCATCACTGGCTTCTGTAGGTTTGTCAGATGCTGCCTGTCAAAAAAATCAACCTCCTAACGCTTTGACGGCACTATTAACCGCAAAAGCCAGGTACCACATGACTACGCGTATAAAGGCAACTTTTTTGGGACGAAATTTGAATATGTGCTCGCAATG